>CM046544.1:1047500-1080000 GCA_024713555.1 Spirodela polyrhiza
CTCTCTCTCTCTCTCTCTCTCTCTCTCTCTCTCTCTCTCTCTCTCTCTCTCTCTCTCTTCCCACCTCTTAATTAGGGGGTTAATTTTTCTTTGTCAAAGCTTCGGGCCCACCCTCCGGCTTGGGGCTCCCTCTCGGCATTTATAAAATTTTTAGGTGCTGAAGCGGGGAGAAGGGGAGGAGGAGGTCGATAGGTGGAGAGAGTGGGGACGAAGAGAGGCGAGGGGTGGGAGGAGAGGGGAGATGGGGGAGAGGATGACGGCGCTAGTTGCGCTCTCGGCTCTCCTCTTCTGGGTCGGGATCGTCGGGGTGGCGGCGGACGCTTCTAACCATCGGTATAGCCGGGGGGATCCCGTGCCTCTCTATGCTAACAAGGTTGGGCCCTTCCACAATCCGAGGTGAGTTAGAAATTGTCGGCGCCCTCAGATTTCTGGCCCTTGTTCTCAGATCCGCCTCCTTTCAGCCCGATCCGCGGGGTTTTTAGCATTTCGTCCCTAGTTCTTCACTGTTTTTCCCTGCTTCTTATCTACGTCAATCTCGTCGACTTGTTTTGGATGTGCTGAAGACACTCGCTTCATCTTCCATGTTGTGCTGGGATTATTGGGCTGCCAAGCAACTAGTCGATCCTATTTATCTCAGATCTGACAAAATTTCTGCAATTTCCATGCTCTCCCCTTTGGAATCTTCATCCACAGTTGTCTCTTTGACGTAGTTTGTGGTGTATTTTTTCGACCCTGTATCTTCTTCAATGCAGATCGCCGTTAGATCCGTCGCTTATCATGCATCAGGATATTACACTAGGCTAAAATAGCTGTCTAGGCGGCACAAGAGGAAAAGCTTACACCCAACCCGCCCTCTCCTGCCTCCCAGGAGGAATTAGATCATGCCTGAAAAAATGGTTTACACACAGATTGCAGTAAAGATTCAGGCTGATTCATATGACGTGTAAACTCTATTTTTCTTATAAAATCGAGTTTAAATACGTAGAACTAAGTCAGTGAGTATTATACGCACTCTTTGGCTTTTATAGTCTATTGAGATTGTTAGATTCCGCACGAAAAATAGTACTTTTCAGTGATTCAGTTGTCATGTTATTGATGTTTTGCCATTTTTACTATTTTATTATCTTTTTTTTCTGATCTTATTTTTATTGCTGATTTCAGTGAGACATACCGGTACTTCGATCTTCCTTTCTGTTCTCCAGGTTTGTGTTTCAAATGTTTTTTACTTCGTCTTAGTGATTCAACCATTTTAGCTTACATTTTTGTTTTGACATTGCATAACAGCTCAAGTGAATGAGAAAAAGGAAGCTCTTGGGGAAGTCTTGAATGGAGACCGTCTTGTTGACGCTCCATATGTACTGAATTTCCGTGTTGACCAGGATTCCAAAATTCTTTGTGAGAAGCATCTCTCAAAGGAAGAAGTTGCCCAGTTCCGGAGTGCCGTAATGAAGGACTACTACTTCCAAATGTACTATGATGACCTCCCAATCTGGGGATTCATTGGGAAGGCAGATAAAGAAGACAGGGACCCCAGTGATTATAAGTACTCTCTTTATAAGCATATCTTCTTTGATATCCTTTACAATGATGACCGTGTTATTGAGATCAATGTGAGGACTGATAAAAGTGCATTGGTGGACGTTACTGAAGACAAGGATATCGATGTAGAATTTTCATACACGGTGAAGTGGAAAGAAACAACCACTCCATTTGAAAAGAGAATGGAGAAATACTCTCAGCTATCATCCTTGCCTCGTCACCTGGAGATCCATTGGTTCTCGATTATCAACTCATGTGTTACAGTGCTTCTCTTGACGGGATTTCTTGCTACAATCCTTATGCGGGTACTCAAGAATGACTTTGTGAAGTAAGAAACCCTTGAATACCTTCTGCTTATTTAACCTTTCTATTAATGGAATAATAATCTCCAAATAACTACGGAAGGAAACAGTGAAGCTTGTTCTTTTAAACAATCTCTCTTTCTTGAACCTTGCCAGTGGTATTTATTTTTATTCTCAATAGCATGCCTCATTTCATTGTAAAAGATTGAAAATCATAATGTAGTCAGAAAGAAATTACTTGAGGAATCAAATTATGGTGTTCGTTTTTTCAATCGAATAGAGTCACTTTCCACATGAAGAGTGCAACTAATTACCCTGAATATTAGGTTGTCTTTTTCTTTGTAATGCAGTATCCCAGGTTTTCATCAAAGACCAATTCTTTCTATTTTCCGTTGTTTTCAGTTTTCAGGGGTGTAGTATACCTAAGTACTCAGGGTAGCTGACCAATTCTTATCTGGCGAATCGTATGTTATAATGTGCAAGCTATGATTTATCATTAAACTTGTTTCACAAAATGTTCCAGCAAGCTCTTCTTTGAAAAATCTTTAACCGTACACGATTTTTTAAAAAAATGGTCCCAAAATCGACGTAATTAATTTGTCTTTGTGAACTAGTTTATTTTTTCTTCTCCTCATACTGCTTTCCCTGTGTACAGGTATGCCCACGATGAGGAGGCAGCTGATGATCAAGAGGAGACTGGGTGGAAGTACATTCACGGTGATGTCTTTCGATTTCCCCAAAACAAATCGCTTTTTGCTGCCTGCCTTGGGTCTGGCACTCAGCTTTTTACACTGTGAGTACTCCTTTAATACGATTCTTTTAATAAATAGATTATATATTGTCTGGCATTCTGATCTCTGTGATCCTTGATCTTGGTCTTGCATTGCAGCACCATTTTCATTTTCATCCTTGCGCTTGTTGGGGTGTTTTATCCTTACAACCGTGGAGCACTCTTCACAGCACTGGTTGTCATATACGCCCTTACCTCTGGAATCGCTGGTTACACTGCAACCTCTTTCTACTGCCAGCTTGAAGGAACCAACTGGGTGTGCATCGTTGCTCCATTAAACCTTGACCTGTTAATCATCATCCCGTTATTTTGTCCACAGATTGATCAATCTATGGATCAGAAGATGGTTTGATTGATAGGTACAAAGACGTAGATAAACATGTCTTGAAGTTAACCACCATTTATTTCATCTTGCAGGTCAGGAATCTACTACTAACTGGGTGCCTTTTCTGTGGGCCCCTTTTCTTGACATTCTGCTTCCTAAACACTGTTGCAATCGCATACAGTGCTACTGCGGCGTTGCCTTTTGGGACCATTGTTGTAATCGTCCTCATATGGACGCTAGTAACCTCGCCTCTCCTTGTTCTGGGTGGGATTGCTGGTAAGAACAGCAAGGCTGAGTTCCAGGCGCCTGTACGGACCACCAAATACCCAAGAGAGATTCCACAGTTGCCCTGGTACCGGAGCACCATTCCTCAAATGGCAATGGCTGGGTTCTTGCCTTTTAGCGCCATCTACATCGAACTTTACTACATTTTTGCCAGCATCTGGGGCCACAGAATTTACATCATATACAGCATCCTCTTCATAGTCTTCATCATTCTCCTCATCGTTACTGCGTTCATCACTGTGTCATTGACCTACTTTCAGCTCGCTGCTGAGGACCATGAATGGTGGTGGAGGTAAGCCTTCTGTTCAGTGTTCTTTATTTTGCTCTGTTGGCTTCATTGTCTTCGCTTCCTCATTCACCCTTGGTTCCTTTTCGCTTTGCCCAGATTTTCTCAGAATATTAAGACTTACCTTCCATCCCCCATAAAATTACTTAACCTTCATCAGTGTTGTTTAACAATAGTCAAACATATTAAAAGTCTCTTGCAGCTGCCATACGTGATGGGAATATTTAGACAATTGAATTGTAATCTGAGATTTCTTTGACTTGCAGAACCATTCCACTTTTGCTTTCTTGTTGATAAAGGGGAATTGTTTGATGCAGGTCCTTCCTCTGTGGCGGCTCAACGGGCATCTTCATTTATGCCTACTGCTTGTACTACTACTATGCGCGGTCGGACATGTCAGGGTTCATGCAGACATCCTTCTTCTTCGGCTATATGGCAAGCATCTGCTACGGCTTCTTTCTCATGCTTGGCACCGTGGGCTTCCGTGCCGCCCTGCTCTTTGTTCGCCACATATACCACTCTATCAAGTGCGAGTAGAAGAGCTTACAAGCTCATCAGGCAATGTTACAGAGAGAGAGGATGGCATAACTTTAGAGTGGCCCAGGAAAAGGCCATGGGCCGCAGAGGCGTCTATTTTCCTTGAATAGCAGAAGAGGCCATGGCGGTACTGGAATCCACCCTTCGCCCCATCCTGAAGAATGTCCAAGAAACATCAACTTTCTTTCCCCTTTTCATTTCTTTGTCAAAGATCGCTGCCTTCATGATCAATCGCAGGTTTGGTTGAATGCAGAGTCCATTCCATCGCTCCCAGCGCTGTTGTTGAGGAAGGCAATGCCTACATGGATGCTCACTCTCTTGTAGACCTCCTATACTATTGAACTCCTTTGAGCTTCATGAGATTCTGACCCTGCGGGCTGTAGGAGCTGCCACCGAGTCCCAGGGGACCTCGGTGCCTCCAAACAGGCGGAGATGGAGCTGCTGTTGTCCATGTAGTCTGTGCCTGCCCACCCTCCGACCCCTCATCACCTCATTTTATTAGGGAGCCGCAGGGGGGGAACCAGTGGAGCCCCTATGGTATAAGATGGCAGAAGTTTGGAGAGGTATTTATTTTGTTCATCACTTTGCACACACTGATTTAATTTAGGGTTCTTGAGCTTGGCTTCTCACAAGCTAGGCCATTCATTGGTGAGCCCTCCTCGTCGTCTTCCCTGTCTCGTCTTCATTGTTAGCCTCTAGGGTATAATTCTGTCATTTGGGTACCCCCCCCCCCCCCACTCTCACATTTATGGTGTACACCATCACTTCATCCCCTATAACCGCCCTACTCTACTTCCCAGTTCACCTAGGGTTGACTTGTGTTTGCAGCCCCCTTGCACCTTCTTCCCTGACGTCTCTCAAAGTCAAAGCTGTGGCCATCTCCTACTGTTCTACCCTCTTAACATGGGCATGGTCATTTTCATTGGCCAGTGGGGGTGTGAAGGGTATGACAGGAAGGGAACTAGTTCTAGGATACGCACACATCTCATATGAAATATGATTGCACTAAGTAATAACAGAAAATTTTCTACATTTAGCGTGTGTGCATGCCAAGGTATTCAAGCATCAAACTTAGAGGTCCGCCCATTCATTGGCTTTCACAAGTGCCATTAGAAGGAAAGCTTTTTTGTCAATGTGTAATATGATTTGATTGGGTTTCTAGATTGAGAGGTAAAGGGATAAGTCACACAGATTGTAGAAATTCCAAAGTGAAGGTAGGCGTGATTTAATGAATTTATGAGTTATATTGTATAAATTTCGAATTTTGAATTCATCTGATTGAAAATTACAGAGACTAGTCACAATAAAATGTGATAAATTAAAATGTTCTAAGAACATTCAAAAACTACATTACTATGATTCAGAGTTGCAACTTTTATCAAAACCAAAGTCTTATAAAATGACAAACGCTTAAATACACACCATAGTGATCTGAGATTAAATCATATAATGGTTGCCATTAGTACTGTAATTTGTTCATATTGTCATTCTAGTCTACAATGGGTTACCTTATAAATGATATTTTAATCATTCCACATTCTATGGTAAGGCATGCAAATATTTTGCGTCTCATGCAATAGCTTCTGAATCTAGCAAGTAGCAAGTTGAGGGTCCCTTTTTTAGTATTATTTGAGTATGATCAGCAGTCTTATCCACCAAGAGCCTCTTATTATTGTTCTTGCACAAGTTTAAGTGCATGTAAATTTGGTTTCCAAGCTAGGGGACATATTTCCTCTCCCATATGTCATTTCTCAAAGAGAATCAAGATGAGACTTGGGCCCAATTTTCACCAAATCTTGAACTCTTAGTGAGTGATTCTCTGAGTTAGCTTTATATCAGCCATTAGCATAAGTTTGTAGTTTGAACATTGCACGTCTCTCATTCTTGTAAGCTTTCACAATTAGGTGCAATGGGGAGTTTCACTTAATCTTGTTAAGAAATTGACCATGTTCATTAATAGGCTTCAAAGGCCATTTGTAGGAGATAAGCATGCATGGACATAATGTAGAGGAGAGGCGACTCAACTAACAATATGGCCAACTTTAAATGATGCAAGTGAAGCAAACATCAATGGAGAGATGCATCAAAATATTATAATATTTCCAACAATTTAAATGAATCATTGAACTTATTTACAAGATATGCTCAGCCTAATTCTAGACGTTGTTGGTAGTTCTCAACTTAATAAAATATTAAATTATATTACAAAATATTGCCAAAAATGAAAGATGATCTAAGCATCAAACATGAGCAAGAAGTCAAATACTACCTAAGCAATCACATCAAGTGGTTAAGTCATGTTGGAAAAAAGGCGATTGGGGAGCAAAGCCAATGTGACATGAGCGTGGACATAAAAATTTTCTAGTTGAAGAAGCTACCAGTTGATGGGTTTACCCCCACATACATGCGATAGCATTTATAATGCTGGTTGAAAGGTCAACAAAGAAAATGATGTGTAGTAATCATGAGATGTAGGTGACCAAAACTAATAATCTATGTTGATGTTGTGGGGAACTTGGGGAATGCTTTGCAACTTCCAAAAATATGCCTAATTATTGATAGTTTGTGATTATCATTTTAAATGTTTACATTGGTTCTTTTACTCTCGTTATTTAGTTGATACATTTTTAATCTCTTATAGTGATGTTGACTAGTTCATGCTCATTCTAACATGGTCCAAAATAATGAAGAACATACATGGGAGCTTCTCACTAGCTTTGCTTCTTCATGTTATCATCCTCTTGTAAACACTTTTATGATCTTCTCTGTGTAGGAGTCAACACCATAAGCACTTGGGAATTATGTGGGTAATTTTCCAATGCCTCACATAAGATATCTCAATAATTTTGGTTCTAAAATCATAAGCTATCCAACATTTTGTGTACAAAACAATTACTAATTTGTGGCCATCTTTTTCTCATGCACTTGATGACTTTGGACCTAAAATAAAATTCAATATGTTCAAACTAGTACTTCTAGCAATCTATCATTATTTAGTTACACTTGATAACAATATAGGGTGTGAATGATTTGAAAATATGACATGCACATCAAACAAATGCAACATGTCGTGAAAAAAATAGTTGTCATGATTTAATCACATTTTATTCCAATGTCTCCCCATTAGTTTGTTAATCACTTAATGCCACATGTGACATTTTCTTCCATAAATACATACATTTCAATGGTTCCTCTATGAATAAGGGGGTGTTTTCATTTTTTGTAAAATGTTTAGATGATGTTGGTAGGATGGTAGGGAAAATTTTTTAAATTAGCTTGGAGGGCCTCCAGGGAGTTACACGTCAAAGCGCAGAAATGAGGGGTTTATGGACAATTGGTCAAGTTTGTGGGGAGCCAGAACGAAAAAATCAAATAATTTAATGGCCAAGATAATGGGCCGGGTTGTACAGCCCATTTACGTGCGAGCCGATTACGAGGGTGGGCCCACGGCCGGGGAAGGCGAGGCCCAGCAGTATCGTCTGCGCCGGCCAACGGTCGGGTTTTCTTCTTCAACAGCCGGCAAACGGAGAGGGGGGGCGGCGAGCGAAGGTGGGGAAGATCGCACGTCTACATGGTCGCGCTTGCCGCCTGTCTCCTTCCGACGGCGACCCTACACGGCGCCGCAGTCGGAGCCGAGGGATGCTTTCCGGCGGCTTCGATCAATGCCGCTTATCTGAAGCCGCAATTTCCCATCCGCGCCGGTTGGAGTGCCCAGATCCCCGATCCGTCTCTGCCGGAGAACTCTCCTGATCATATTCTGATCTCTCCCTTGCGAAAGAATGGCGGCTCCCTTCGGTTTCCTGGTGTCCTCACTCGGGCAATGAATTCCAGAAGTCTGGGGAGCGGTGGGTAGCGTCAATTTTCTGTGGATTGGGGTTTAGGTGGGACCGTCAGGTTTATCTTTCATTCATTGAATTTTTACCATTTTCAGCTGGGAGCTACGACGCTGAGCTTCGGTCAGTGCTTGAGCTCGCAACGGACGAGGAGCTCTGCGAGCTCCAAGACATCCTCTTCGGTCCCAGGTAACCCTGTCGACAGTGGGAAAGAGTAGGGTCGAACGGTTATCATTCTCCTTGCTGTCCTTGTAAGGAGTGAAATATCTTGGCGTCTCGTTACCCACAGCGTTTGAACAACTGCTTTTGCACCCTCCTGTCGACAGTTTCTATTGGACTATCGTTGCAATGAATCCTCACTGTGAAGCCATTTCGGCGACGGAAGTAATTTGGGGTGATGATTTTTTTGCTTGCAGCTACTTCAGTCCTTTACTGAAATCCATGGCAAATCATCCTGATGTTGATCATACGATGGAAGGGAATGATGTTGAGGGGAGGGACGACTTCATAGAACTTCTTGAGTCTCGCTTCTTATTTCTAGCAGCAGATGCTCGCTCTACACTTAGGTCTGGTGCTCAAACTTGGGGCACTATTGGTACCAAAAATATGCTTTTATTCTTCTGGTCTTCAAAAATCTCTGTGAAAGCCTTTTACTTCGATTTCTTTTTATAGAATGTCTGTATTATTTATCGTCTCCTAGTATCTGAGTTTCTCTTTTTTTGTTTCTTTTGAAGGGGTTGGAGACCTTCATACAGGGACGTTCTACTTGGCGTGAAGAGAAAACTGGGCGTCCCATGTTCGAGTAGATTGTCAACTGAAGACTTAGAGGTTGAAATTTTTCTCCATTTGTTGAATGAATACGCAAGGTACTGCACTTTTCCCGAAAAAATCTGGTCAAGTCAGCTTGGTAACTATTTATATAAGTAATATTTGAAGCACTAGTGACCACATAATTAATATTGGAATTGCTTTTTGATGTACTCTTATGATCATCCCCGTTTGTTTTGAACTGAGCCAACAAGACTGGCACATTTTTTGCGGCCCTACGGATTTTATTCGGTCCTTGAGAAACAACCCTTGTAATGTTTCATGATGTCATCAGTATTTGTTACTGCTGTTACATGTGGTTTAAAGATGATTATACAGCATTGTAAATACTCATATTTTTGAGTTTTGTGTCTGCTTGATTGACTGGGGCTTTCACACAATTGTAGTAAGCAGGGGGGGTGATGGTAAAATGCCTGTGCATGTAGGAACAGCTAAACCATGCTTACTTTGGTGGGGTCATGTCTAGGTTTAGAAGAAAAAAAAAAGGCGGGCCCAGGAATTTGACACTGAGATAATCCAAATCCATCTTTTTTGAAAAATATAAGATTGAAATATTTTTTCTGTCAAATTCTGAACTGTCAGGCTTATGATGTTTTACACATACCAAACATCATGGCTTATACTGGCCGATGTGGAAACGCAAGACGTAGCTGATCGAGTCACTCGCAAGACCAGCTATATAGGGTGGGGAAAGTATCATGGCTGTGGATGCATCAGCTCAAAACTGACTTATATTTGCTGCATCCTCTCCAGAGTTCTCTAATTATATATGTTATCCTTTACTGCTCTTACGCCCCAATCCTTTATTAAAAATAATGGTTGTATCTAGATATTTTGAAATATGTCTGACCTCCTGACTTGGCCATAAATGCAAAAGGACACTTTTTAGATTTACTTTAAATACTAATATTTTTAATAAACGAAAAAAATAATAAGGGTCTAAAATATAGCGCAGTATACAGAAATGGCCCTTTCTGACCTCCAGTGTGGTATGAAACATTCTTCTGTCACTGTCTCGACAACGCCAGTGAAAAAGGGAAGAGAAAGGAAGGGTAAGTGTTCTTAGTAATGGATGGTGGTGTTCGTATATTTCCATTTACTGGTTCCCTTTTTTGTCACTGTTTCTTCTGTTCTCTCCTTTCTCTAATGGTATCAACTCATTCTCCCTCCCATTATTTTTCTCCTTTTGTTACTCTACTTTATCTTCTTTAGTTCTTCTTTTCTGTAAATTATTGTCACTACGAGATAGGGAAACTTGGCCTAGTCACGTAAGCCAACCAATCTGAGTCAGATTGACATGGAGCTGGTCAATTCATCTGAGATCAACAGTTCAAAGTCTTGATGAACTTTTCGACTCTTTTTTCTTTTAGTTTCGAGTGGGAACTCTAATTTCCCCTTCATTACTGGATTGGATTGGTGATTCCAAGGTCCATAGATCTCTGAGCTCCTGAAACTATGGTTCTTATGGGTGGTGGTAGAAGTGTCATTGTTTGTGCATATAGAAATTATGGACTTCAGACTGAAAAATAACGTAGACGGGATTTGAGTTACATTGATGAAGTAGAAAGACTGCCAGACGTATTGGATGACGATTTCTCTTCAATATCATACCTGAGATCTTTCAGGTTGTTCTAGACATATTTTTACTCTGGCTTACTCTATTGATTCGCAACCTAGGTTATGCAGATTTATTATGACCGTTGACGCATCAGATGAAAAATTGCGTGTACGTTTGTTCTGCCAGATTGTGATTGTTGTCTGTTATACTCAGTTGTGCTTTATCATTTTCCTTCATTGTTGATGTTTCAACAGTAGCTCAAATTTCGACTCTTGATGAGTGTAATCGTATTTCAATCAAATTAATTTTTGTGCTATTTTTTTTACCTGTATAGTTATTGTTGCGATGATGCTACATTACCTTCAGTTATTCAGATGTGATTATGAATACGCTGACGTCAATGATTGTTGATTAGCCATATACCAAGTAAAACTTCACTGTTGCGACTAGGAATCGACCTATATTTTCCTTATGTTTAAAGACGACTCCTGAGTAAGAAATCGTTTGTCTCTGATTAATATACAGCCCAGAAGGTATTGGAATTTCTAGTAATCAAGGAAAACTTGAGGTTGGACTGAGCAAGTGGAAGATTGATTTTCTTGGTGCAGTCAAAGTTGGAGCAAAGGAATTCCAACAAGTGGCTCTAAAGGTTTGGTTGGACTTTGAAGATTAGTTTCCTAAACAAAATAGCATTTATACTTGTTTTAGAATTACTGAACTTTCAGAGACTTTCAATAGGGTGGTGGCATCTTCACTTTGGGGAAGCTTTATCAGTGGGTATGCAGTTAATCCACAGGTGATGTCTTATTTATCTTCTACTCGCTGATTGTGACAGTTTGTCCCGGTTTTCATGCCTAGTTAGCAAGGAGGCTATCTGGAAATATGCTGGTGGAAGCCGCCAACTATCAGTTGAGGAATGAAGTTATTAAACGGGTATCTATGGTTGTTTGTCCGCATGATGAATCCGTTCTCCAAGTTTAGATGATTGCATTAAACTTCAATGAATATTATTTTCAGTATCATGCCTAATGGTCATCTTTAAATAGCTGCCTACTGGTTATTGATGATGACCCGAAGCCTATTTACAACTATGCTCCAAGCATTGTGTTTGATGATTTCAAAACTTTCAAATCAGATTCTCGTCATACTTGAAACTCATAGGTAACAATGGATCAGTGAACCATCTTCACACCAATTGGTAAATTAGGTTGCATACAGGTTTGGACCATTTATTTTGGAATTTGGATTAATTCATCGAAAGAAGGAACACTTGTCTCCTCCTCGCAATGCATTATTTAAATCTGAACAAAGAACTTGCTCTGGTTATGCACACAATTGTCCCTCTTCACTGGCAGGGAGGGCAGTTTGCAGCCGTCAACTTGGAGTCCAGAGTAGGACTACTGGCGGCAAGACAGGTCATTATATACACAAGTCAATGCTGTTCTATTTATATTTTTTTTACTAAATGACGGAGTATTTTCGGCTTTCGAAACCTGCGATGTGGCAGTATCAATCCTCACTGTCCAATAATGTCCATGCGCCTAGGGTCTTGCCCGTGCAGCGTCGCGGTATCTTGGCTTCAGGAGTGCAGTGATGCTGCTTGGACCTCTGTATGCTTCCATTTTATTAATTTTTTTATAATTTTCTCCAATTATCTTACCGTAAAACCCCAGTTAGATGGCCCTTTAAAATTGTTTTTCACCTTTCCTCTCAAACATGTACCGCTCATTTTCGTTGTTTTAAAGATCATTTCGTTATGTTTTCCCAACCATTATATTTTCATTCTTATCTGATTTGTGCCAGAAATTTCAAATAAATGGCTATTTTTCACTCATTATAATACCTTAGCTAACCTAATCAGCCGCCCTCTCCAGGCTGTGGGGGACCTTCCTGGCCGATGTGGTGATCCAAATGCTTGGTACCGACTATGCGAGAATTCTCCGCGCAATCTATGCCTTTGCGCAGGTGGGATCACTTCATTCTCTAAATTATATTCCGCATGAATTGTTCATCTTGTATCCATAACCTTCCTGCACAGATCCGCCTCACGAGGGCTCCTGGCTGGACATCTGCCAGCAACCGTTGAAGCTCCTTCAGTATATATAGATTGAGCTCCCTCCTTCATCACCCTCTCTCTCGTCACCACCAGCGGACTAGATTGCACCTGGAAGAGTGGTGCAAGTTTGGTATGGGCTTTGGGACGTCTGGCCTGCCTGATCAACAGATCTTATCAAAGTGAACGGCAGAAGCCGCCTGATCTTGAAGATGCAAGCATGCTCAGCGAGGTTGCCGGCGAAAGCTGAAAGCCAGAAGCTGTGTCCCCCAGTTTATCCAGTTACGCTGGCTAATGTTTATATGATCACTTGTTCATTTCCTTATGATTTAGTGCAAGGATCCTTAGGCTCTTATAGAGTTTATATCAAAGGAGCAAGCAAGCGAGAGAGAGAGAGAGAGAGAGAGGTGGCCCTGGCTACCTCTCTCACTCTGTTCCGTCAATTAACACCAGCATCATAATAGTAAATATTGTTATCATTTAGCAGGGAGTGAAAGTCTCGACTCGGACTTCACTAAAGTCTAGCTCAGGCTCTCCCATCACAGCTTTTATCAGAAGACCGGAAAAATACTCTTTGGGCTAGACTCTAGCGAAGCAGGGACGGAGTCAAGAACATGTAATTCTGACACACATACAATGAAGGAAGGAAGAGACAGGTAGAGACAGATAGCGAGAGAGAGAGAGAGAGAGAGATGGGCTGAAAAGAGTCATCATGGAACGACGATGTAACGAGTCTCTGACAGCCTGACTCGCCACAGAGAGTAAATTCAGCTGGGTGAATTATTGGCATTCCTTGGGTTGACAAAATCACGGCGGCTGATGTCAGCGGACGGTCTCCTCCGCTGGAAGGACTCCTCGTAAGTTGGTATTGTTTGACCCTTGAAGCTCTTCGTCCAAAGTTTTTGGCGAGATTGTCTCGACCCTGGGCATCGTCACCATGGAGGCCATGCTGATCAACTCCGTTCTCAGTTTCCTTCATTTCCCCGCCATGAAAAGCTTTCCTCATAAGCCTTGTAATCTTGGCATCGCGGTTTGTGGGCTTCCGATCGTCGGTACGAGTTGTTTCCCATAGGCGTGAACTGAACAATGTGGTCGAAGACAGAAGGATGTATTTCTGAGTCGTACTACTTACTATAAAAGGGAAGTCTTCTGCTCAAAGCTCTTGTGGACATGCGAAAGAGTGCCGGTCGTCACCTCTGGATCGAGCTCCTATTTGATCCCCCTCAACGGCAAGGGGGCCGCCGCCTACCCGTACGTGTAATCCGATGTCATGAGGGAAGCGATCCTCGACGTCATCCGTCTCGGCTTCAGACACTTCGATACAGCAGCCGTCTACATTTTCGAGAAGCCTCTCGGCGAAGCGATCGCCGAATCCCTGAAGCAGGGAACCATGAAGTCTAGGGATGAGCTCTTCCTCATCACCAAGCTCATAACTAGGAGATGAGCGATGAGGAATGCCGTAGGACCAGCCAGGTTTCCCAAGGCAAGCACTGGCAGATTAAAACTATTATTTGAGGGAGGACCCTCGCACGGAGCACTGCTAGAGGACAGCAGTGGAGTTTGAGTCTGAAGCTAGGTAGCGTTGGGCCCTTATCCCCATGTCCACTAGTAAGAGAAAGCATGGCGTTCTATATATGTAGAAGGTTGGCAGGCCATAATTAGGTATGATTCTGTGTTGTTAACCTTCGATTTTATTGAATCCTGATGACAGTGCTAGATACACGTAGAAAGTTAGTTCAAAGAATTTACCGGTGATAGTATGAATTTAAATATATTTTAAAATTTGAATTTGGAATCAAGGTGAATTAAACTACCGAAAAAATACAAGAAAACATTTCTCCCAGAGCTTAGTTCTTAGTAGGCTTCCCGGTATTTATCTTGTTGCCGACTTTAATGGAAAAGGAGATCAGGTTTAGGCAGGATTTCCTGTCATCTGCATCCCATATATAATCGGCACTGCCCACAAAGCCTCCTAACGACCACTCGATAGTTTCCTGACATCGAGATGCTGGGGACAAGCGTCGCCTTCTTGATCAGCAGAAATTAATGCAAACCCAAGAGAGAGATAGAGGGAGTGAGAAGTAAGAAACATCAAATTTTTTACGTGGTTTGGAGAATCTTCTTACCCCCATGGTCGCATAACTCCCTGTTCTTCCTTCCGAAGTAAGAGAATCGTTTTTTAACAGGACGCACACATAAGGCAATGGCTGCTCCCTGTCTATCCATACGGGTTAGAAAAACCACATTAGATCATTCTCCACGTCTCCAACACAACCCCAAAGTCAACAGCTCCCTTAGTTCCTACTCAAGTAGGAGGCTATTTGACCTTCATTTAAATCTGGACCGTCCAAACTTCATAATCAAGCCACTCACAAATTGAGAAGTTCAAAGTAAGTTCATATATATTATTAACCATTCAAGCTAAGCAAAGTGGCTATGAAGGGTGTGCCTACCTTGACATAAAATTTACTGAAACAGTCTTTGAAATATATTTAATTAAATTTGTTAGTTCGCGGTCAGGACATTATAAATGACTAATCTGGGAATATAAATAATTTGGATCCATGTGTGCACGAAAGCATCAAACACAAAAAAGCAATTAACAATGAGAAAAAGGAGGCTATATTGATAATTAGGTCCTTTGTTTATTTTTTTAACAGTTAATACATGACTATTTTTAACACATCTCATATGCAAGGCGACTTTTTGAATTTCTCATGAGGATAATATAAATGAAGAGCACGTACCCAAAGAGCAGCCTTCCGTCGTTAATCTCAAGGCCAAATAGCGACAAGTGCACATCCTCATTTTTATAGTCACAAGTTAACATTGATTGCAATATAGCAAGAAAATATTCTTCAGAACCGTGGTCGAATAAAGCATGCTTCCTCGTCAATTCTTTTCAAAGCTCCATCTGAAATTCTCTTCACTATCCCTTTCAACTTCACAATCCTCCTTCCATCTACCTAATCCATCGCCGTGGTTGGAGACGTTGGCTTTGTGGGTGCCGAGGAGATCATGCTCCCCCTCATTCAGCTAGTCTTCCTCTACATTAAGACCTAATGTTCCTGGCCCTCCCTAAGTTAAGAGGGTGCAGTTGTCCGTCCTCAAGAACGAAAGCGTGGTGCAATTTCTTAATCTGGGAGCCATCTCCGTCTGATAGAGGCCCATCTATCCTTTTAGATAAGAAATGCCGAGGAGATCATGCACAAGGCAAGGCCTTCCATCCTCGCATATCAAAAGGGAACGCCTGCTTGGTTTCTGAGAAGTTTACTTCCAGGCGCTAATCGTGTGATGAGTCCCAGCCTCTTTCATTTATGCCCTCCGTTCGAAGTTTAGGAAACCCCGCTGTTCGTCCACGGATTCTGAGAGACACCATCATGATGAACACCACCAATGGGACCTCGAGGAAGAGGATGAGGAGCGACAAGATCCTCCGTTTAAAGACGTTTTGCGATCCCGGCCACCCGGTGCACTTCAAGGGAACTTCTTTCCGAGAGAACATATCGTCTCTTCTCGAGTTCGGATGCCGAGCAGAGGGATGGAGTGGACCTGGTACAGATTGCTGGACCTTCCAGCTCGAAGTCCAAAAGAACCCTCCGGCCAGCATTTCACTGTTTGTCGTGGAGGAACTAGTCGAGATGTCAGATTCTCTTCGCTGCCCGCACTGTACATCCATTGGTAAAATTCTCTTCATATTACCCTCTCTCTCTCTCTCTCTCTCTCTCTCTCTCTCTCTCTCTCTCATTCTCTGTCTTTCACTATCTATCTTTCTATCTATCTATTTATTTATCTGTGTCTTTCTGTCTGGCTGTATGGAAAACCATGAGAACAGTGTTCTAACATCTTGGAAGAACGTAAAAGGGATGCTCGAAATTTTTTTCTGAAGTGTGGACATTAGGGTTTTCAGGATGGGGCCGTCACATGGTGTGCAACAAGAGGTACCATTTTGTGTTGCCTTCGAAGAGGACATTGGGGAGATCAAATGGGCCAAATTGTGAAGTAAGAGAAACGAGTCTCTTGGCGGCAGTGAGAGAATCCAGGTTAACGAGCGTAAGAGGTGAACTGATGCACGGCGTCGTCCATTCCAATGGCTATGGGCACCTGCTCTCTATAAACGGCTTTGAGGCAGGTTCGGAGATCCTCTCCGGTCATCAAATACTAGACTTGTGGGATCGTATGTGCAATGGTCTTGGAATAAGGTTTTCTCTCTCTCTCTCTCTCTCACTCTCACTCTCACTCAGTCATCTCTCCACTAGATGGGAATAACAGGATCTGATTTAAATCGTGCTTGCACTAAGCCATGTTATTACGTAATAATGGACTATATTCTAATTTATTACAGGGACACCTTCCTGCATGCCCCTCTCTCGTTTGTAGATTGTATCTGTTCTTTGTTTACTATAATACTCATAGAAAGGATATTACTCGTATTCGATGTTCTAGAAATATTAGACTTTTCGTACTGAAATAAAATTAATTTATTTATTACTTTCGCCCTAACGAGTTCTTGGTTGCATCTGTAAGAAAGGTGAGTTTGACTGATATTGCGAGGAAGAGGGGCATGGAACTCAGGCTGGTACACGGTGTGGCCTACGGTGAACCCTGGTTTGCACGATGGGGCTACAGATTCGGCCGAGAGAGCTACGGAGTCACCCTGCAGATGTATCAGAGATCCATTGAAGCACTAAGATGCCTGCCGCTGTGTCTACTCGTCCCCCAGTACGGGACCACCAGCCGAGAACTCCCGGCCATCATCGCCAAGTACCAGGCTATCGCCGGCCACTCCCTCGTCAGTCTCGGCCATCTAATCCAGTTTATGATGGAGCTGAAGGATCGCCTCCCCCCCGACGCCTTCACCACCATCGACTACCACAGGATCACCATGGAGCCTGCCTGCAGGTGGTCAACCAAGAGACTAGAGATGGCGGCCCAGGTGATCGTCGACGCCCTCAAGAGGGCCAACTTCAAGTGGGTCTCCAGGCAAGACGTGAGGGACGCGGCCAGGGCCTACGTCGGCGACACCGGCCTTCTTGACTTCGTCCTCAAGTCCCTCGGCAACCACGTTGTCGGTAACTACGTCGTCCGCCGAATGGTCAACCCGGTCACGAAGATCCTCGAGTACTGTTTGGAGGACGTCTCCGGGGGGAACCCCAGCCAGTGCAGCCGCAGCAACTCGGGGGACTCCGTGAACGTTAGAATGAGGATGCAGACGACGAGAGCGCAAGTGAGGAAGGACCTCATCTACCTGTATAAGTGTATCTTCCTTAGCCAGAATCTTAGGCCCGCAGCCGGAATCTTCACCGTCGTCCCGACAGCGGTGAGGTCTATACTAGACACCAAGCATCTCTTGAAAGATTACCGGAAGGAGATAACATGGGAGAACGCAGTGATGGCAAACACCAGTATCAAGCTGCTGTGCACAGTCTCTGTGCGGAACCGAGGGGAAGGACGGGAAGAACTGAGTCAACCCGTGACTCCCTGTGAGGTATTGACTTTTCCGGGGCATGCTACCATAGGAGATGTCAAGGCCACTGCAGAGAGGATATTCAGGGAGATCTACCTTGGTCTGAAGACCTTTACCGCAGAGTCAATCGTTGACGTTGATTGCGGCGACTCGGAGTTGATCTTGGGGATGATTGAGTCGGGGACCCGCGTGGTCGTCAGTGGGTTGGTAGCTGAAGGAGACGGTGGACAAGATATGTGCGAGGGCGGGAATGGTATTGATGGGCTTGTCAACTGCGCTTGTGGCGCTAAGGAGGACGACGGCGAACGGATGCTCAACTGCGACTTCTGCAATGTTTGGCAGCACACGCGCTGCGTCGGGATTGGTGATGGCAAGAGTGTGCCACCTTTTTTCTTATGTACCCACTGCGAGAACGGCATCTCTCTCCTCCCGTCATTGTTGCCATGACAAGGCAAGGAATACCTTCAAAGGGCTGCTCGTAAAATGACATCACATTTCATCGACCTTCAATTTTCCTCTACAGGTTAAAAATGGTTTTGAATGAGATTTCTCACGTGTCACTCCGTCAATGAACCGCGAAAGTTAATTGGGTCTCGACGATATAAGAATTGACAGTTGTGTTATACCATGCAACGGCATAACTTAAATGGAATCACGTCTAGAAAGATTGAAGTCTTTAACACAGATTCCAAATTCCATTTTACTCGGAATTTCTTGTCAAGATAAACCACCAATAACTCACATAATGTTCCGATTACACACGTCACACGTATTATAACCATTTGAGTAGAATACACAACGTAGACCACTGAGAGATACGAGAGAGAGAGAGAGAGAGAGAGAGAGAGAGAGAGAGATGTGGAGGGAGAAAGACAGGAGAAAAAGAGTGTCTGGAGGCTGACTTACCCAAAGTCCACTTCAGTTCTCAGGTAGAGTGAGAGGGGGGCATCTAAGGAACTTCTCCATTAGCAACAGTCACCTTCGGTTCTCCAAACTCCCACCTTATGTTACATTGTCCAACCTCTCCGTATCCCAACATATATAAAATAGATGCTTTAGAAATACCCAGGAAATAGGTAATTTTTAATCAGATCCAATGGTATCCACGATGTTCGTTTCTGATTGGAAAACAAAGAGAGTAAAAAGCACTTTTACCCTATACTCAATGATATAAAAATGCTGATCTTAGACCTATGAAAAAAACCACTGAGGAACTCACCAAATCTAGATAACAATTACTCATTGGCTGGTCCATTTCTCTTACAATGGACTAGCCAGAGTTTCGGCCTGGGCTGTTTTGAAATCAAACCTACAGGGATGTTCATCTAATTGCATTCAGGGCCTGCCGCATAGCATCCAGAAGAGAGCACTGAAATGATTGGAGGGCAAGTGAAATCGTTGTCTTTGCTAGATACGTTAACCGACCCTTGCTGGAATATGGTCACTGTGATAGCTACAGTTTGATAAACGGTCAGAATTGAAATGGGGCTGTTTATGCAAGTTTATCCCAGATAACTCAACCATTCGAGTTTGATAAGCTTGGGAATCATCTGAGGCCGGGCTGGGAATAAACTTGGATAAAGTCAACTTATTCGACGGAAAGGGTGGAATGACTTGGTTAACCTGGTTAATTATAACTGGTTATCAAACCAGCATGCGGGAGTTAGCGTGACAGGATTCCCACAGTACCCTTGAGCATTTCAATAATAGTGGACATAATTTAACATTAACGATGATGACCACCGCCGAATGAGGAAGATGGCTACATGGATTCGAGTCCTCCACTTAGTCAATGAGCTATTTTCTTTCCCCCACGAATCCGTTTTATCAAGTCTGGAAAACATTTATAAGAACAACAAAAATAAAACAGTGACCACATGGTGACTGGGTGAATGGGACTAGTGTCATCTTAAATTTCTCATGTACAGCATACTTGAAAAGCTAAACCTTATCTCGGGTACGGATAGTGATCCCAGCAGAGAGGAAAAAGTAACTCCTGTAACAATGGCATTGCTTCATGGTGTAAGAGCCATCCTACACTTTCTTGATGAACCATACATTTTAGTTCACTCTCAAGGAATTCCCTCCACCTGGTGTCCCAACGCTTGTAATGAATCGAGTAAGGTTGTACATTAATGGCGCATGTGGCGACCGGAACATTCGTTAACAAGTTGAGACATGTTTTTTTATAAAAATAAGCCAACCAGAAGGTTTACTTTGGATAAATACTCTCTGGTTCCGAATCTTTGTCATGGTTGAGAGGAGTAATGCACACAATGTCTTTCCGTCTTCATTGGGTCCGAGATAAAAGAAAACAGAAAATCTTTGAAGCAAGTGCGAGCTCAACACAGATGAAAATTCTCCTAATAAGATAGAGGCAACATAAGCAAGTGGATGAAACAAGAGCTGAAAAAATGAATATCCTTGAGTTGGTGAAGCCTTCGAGAAGCAACAAGCTGTACCCGAGACAGACTTTCCGGTAATCAAGGTGGGTATTCAGAAGAAAACATATTTATGATCTATGCTTTCAGATCCCATCAGAACACAAGGGCATCCGGAGTTCGTCTTTTGACAACTTTAGCAGTAGCAACGGGGAAAAGGTCAAGTAGAACTCCATCCTGATGTTGCACAAGTTCAGTAGGTCTTCTTCAACTACTTGCCCCCCTTCCGATTTCTCCAACTTTCCTCTCGTGTTCTGAAGTGAACCAGAAGTAACAGATGGCGGTAGTGGTGAGGTAGTGTGTCCTCCTTTTGAAAAAGAGATAGGTGGCATATATCAGAGATTCTATAGTTTTGACTTTTCTATTTCTCTGTACCAGTTCCTCTCTTTCGCAATCCTATCAGCAGCACATGGTCTGCCCTGCGGGTATCACTAAACCTTTCCGATAAAGCTACAAGGGAAAGAAAGGTCCCTGGTTAGGCTAAAAAAGATAGCGCAACGACCCAGATGCCCAGATGGAAGAATCCCCCACAACCTCCTCGAATCATTAGGGTTTTTCAGCGGGTGTCTGCCTTTTGTTAAAAGACAATGTGCTACATCTCTTTCACGTCCATTGTTTATGCTTATCTGATAAAATTATTAGAAAAAGCCTCTCTATCCTTCGATCCTTTTATAATTTCCTCTTGTTTATGCAGTTTCTTTAGCTTTGACAGCTCCAAAGCCTCAGCCTCTATCTATCAAACTTTGGCGAGCGACTTTTTCTAGTTAGAAGAAGTCCTTCCATCTAATCCAACACTCTTACAATGACAGGCTACCACACTGATCATCTCATATCCCCTCCTCTCCTCGTCAAGCCTTTCCTTCCAATTTACTTCTTTTTGTTTGCATTTTCTTTGTCTTTCATATGAATCATGTCCACTACCGCGACCAAGAATGATGCATGCGCTTGAAATGGTGGTTCTCATCCAAAAAGGGGCTTGTAAACGCAAAAGGTGGGTGCGAAGGGGGGAAAGTTGATTAGCCAGAGAAAATATATCATTCGGATGACGAAAAGTATGATGCGTCTCTAATGATCCACCGTTACATGTTCAGGTTAGCTTTAGCTATCACCCCCCGGGCATCGCAGATGTTTGGTGCATATGACGCAAATAACAAAGAGAATCAGTGAGTGAGCCGTTTGGGCGTCAACGACTGGCATGGAACGTATCACAATTTTCTGGAATAGCTGAACAAAAAGAGAAGATTTTTGAAAACTTCATCTTGGAGTGAATCCACGGGGTAGATGAGGAAGATTTTGTACTATCTATATAGCCCTCATCCGATGACGACGGAGGAGAGATGCCCCATCCCTTCCAATGGATTCCTAGTGTGCATGCACCCATGTTCAAAGATATTTTTCTTTTGTTCCCCTTGAACCCGGATCCTTTGTATACGATTCCCCTGAACTTCATTCTCGAGTATACATACTCCATGGTTTTAAGTCTTTACCTCAGAAGTACTTGTGGTGACCCATGCGTCCAAAGTCATTCGTTACTCGGAAACTAATTTATGGTATTGCTTGACGTTGCTCATGGTAGATATTTCCGTCGACATGTAAAGCTAAGCAGGCAACTTCCAGGATCTCCTGTCTCCCTATAATAACGGAGGAGTGTTCTCACTCCAGGCTGGGATAATCCAAATCCGCGGGGGCCACTTACCACAAATTCAATGTAGGAAAAAGTATTTGGTGTCTCCCTGTAGAATTTCTTGTCTCTCATCCTACATTCAGGTAATTTTTTTGTGCCTATATGATTGAGAGTGGAGAGCATAAAGAGACAAGGTGCCTGGCACATGAAAACAAAGATTCTCAGAATTTTCTTTTCTTCAAAGAGGTTATGTGGGTAAGGATTATCCCTACGTAGAACGAGAATCTGGGTAAATTGATAATATAAAACTATCAATTATTCAATAATCAAAGATGCATAAAACCGGGTTCAGTTCCTAAAATAGACAGATACCGGTTGGGAGTAAATGTTTGATCAAAGGTATATGATTGCAGTCCATTGATTTGAACATGGTTTAAACTTCGAGTACCCAAATCCAGCAATTAATTCTATCCCTGAACTGCCGTCCACTCGATCTTTCGTTGTCCATATGATAGAGCTTGAAATAATCGTCTCGAACGCGAAGACACATGTAACATTAGTCTCATGTCAGCTTGGTGAAAGAGAAACATATGGCCTTGATTACTATTTTAATTCCTAATAAACAGCGGAATATCTGCATAACATGTAGGCTCGTCTGTTTCTTGACCTATAATAAAAGTGCGAGAGTAAATATACACACCATTCACCTAAAGGCTATCCAAATACGGTTACGTTTCTCTGAAGCTGATAATGATCCACCAAGTATAAATAATATGCTCTCCCGAGTCCCCATAAAGAAGTTGATAATAATGATTAACAACGTAACAAAAATACTAATAAATATGTAAACGAGCGCGAAGAAAATTTAAATCGTTAAATATATGACGTTTAAAACCCAATATCCATTTTGATATCATTATTGATGTATGTGTGCAGCGAAAAAAGCTGATCTAAACAAAGAAAAAAAGCGGCAGAATTCAATAAGAATATCAATTTGCTCAAGCAACGTTCCGCATGCACATGTTTTTTCTCACTCAGTACTTCCCTCCGGCGCAATTTCATTGCATTAGCTCCTGTCACTCTTGTACACGTACGTGTTGAATCCATAATGGCAATGTTGTAGAGAATAAATGTACGCGTACGTAGGCTGTTAGACTCCAGGCTTATGGTCTTGGCCTCTTTGTCACGTTCCATCTTGTCACCTATCCCCGTTTGTTGTTTGTTCCAGATCACCTGGTGTATTCATTGATAGGCATCTCTAGATGCCCAAATAATGAAGATATTTAGACGAAGGATGTGCCAACCCTTCAATAGGATATACAATCATATGTTTACCCGGTATTAGATCTTGTCCACACACCGTTGGGATTATTTATTTGTAGGCAGTGCAAGGTTAGTCCCCTATCTGTCACACTCTGAAGCTTCCTCACCGGGCTTTCGTCTTCCTCTGGCTTGTTCGTTGTCTTCTTCTCTCCTGACGGGACCCAAGCCAGACTTCTGTCACTTGATCTGCATCCAATAGACATGCGATAAGATATCCATTGTGGCTCAGTCTTTAATTTGCGAGATGTGTGTGTGTGTATACGTATAGACATATATTATTATTTTATTATTTACATATATACATATCATCACACGCACACACATCTAAATATATATACATTAACATGACATGAAGGTTAATGAAGACAGGCAGCCATGGATTTGTTTGAGAAGCATCTCCCGAGAGGACCTACAACGACTAGTCAATTACAGATGGCATGGCATCGTCTGTGGTACTCCCGTCATTGTTGTCGCCTCATCCCCGGTTTACGTCCCCACGGAGAAGGAAATGCCTACCTTCTTTAGTGCCGGTGCCATCGATGCACTGGTCGGCTGTACTTTCGGCCATGTTCACATGCCAGAGAATGAATTGCCCGGCCGGCGTCTCAACTCCATTCAAAGAGGATCGTGAAGGTGACGGCTGCTGCGGACGACAAAGCTTCTTTCTTAAGGTGATCCATCGAGCTCCGACTTTATTTGCAGAGAAAGATGCTGATAATGTTGACGCGCCAGATGAGCTGGGGAATCATACCATCGTAGATGGGGATCTCATGGCACCTTCTGAGTGGCACGAAAGCTGTCCAACTGGTCCCTGGTCGTTTCTCCCTGATCGCTATTCACTGTTCATTGCTGAATCCTAAGTTCCATTAAACAAGAAGAAATTCGCTAGATTGAGGGAATTTAGTCGTTACTGCTGGCACGTCCCCTTGTGCATTCACCCTTTCGTCCGAGACAGAGATAGATAGATAGAGAGAGATAGATAGAGAGAGATAGATAGAGCGATAGATAGAGAGCGATAGATCGGAAGCGATAGAGAGAGAGAGAGAGAGAGAGAGAGATGCTGCAGGCGTGTGAGTAAAGTGGAGCGTAGAGGGATAGGGGCTGCAGCTCTTCGTCTTCCAGCGACATTTTTGGGGCGTGGACAAGGGAGAAGGAAAAAAAGAGAGGACACGATCCCGGAATCCAGATTTGCCCTGAAAACGATGATCTCCAGGACGAGAATAGAGAAAGAAAGCTAGGGTTCTTTCAAGGGCCCCCTCCCACGCCGTCTGTGGGAGAAGACAACCTCAGAGTTTTCTGTTCGGAAATATCCTTCTCCCATTAAATTCCCTCGCAACAGCATCCGACACCACCTTCCATCCCTCTCGCCGCCTCCGAGCCTCCCCCCGGTCCCCACATATGGTCAACTCGATCTCAACTGCATCAGATCACGGCGTTCTACGTCCACAGTTGGACCTCCTCCGCCATCTCTTCTCCTTGTACTATCGATTTGGCGTCATCCCAGCCGTCCGACACACGACAAACTCGATCAGTCGACACGCCGCTCAGGCCGGCTTCGACACAGAACCTGGCCCATTGAACGTCGCGCAGCGTCGGCCAAAGGGAACCCCCTCCCTCCACCCCCCCCCCCCCCCCGCCGGCGGCAACATCTCCGGCGGCCCCGAGCAGACCGACCATACTGACCCGCCTGCCGTCGCTGAGGACGCACGTATCCGACGACGTCGATCGCCGCCAGGGAGGACACAAGCACACACGTTGAATGGTCCCGATCTATGCAACCCGACAGCAGGCAACCAGACGAGCGCGCGCGCGCGCGCTCGAGAGAGAGAGAGAGAGAGGAGATGAGCCAAAAGGCAGAGTCTCCAACGGTAGAAGAGACCAAGGAGACTGGAGTCCGGAGGAAGGGGGAGGGAAAGGGGGGGCCTCGGCAGGGTGTGGGCAAAGTGGGCCCCTCCAGCTGCTCCCAGGCCCACTTACTCCGGCTACAGTAAGCCCAAGATGAGGGCGCCCGCTGCCAGCTGGACCGCAGAACATAGCCCACAACGGAATGTCGGGCCCAGCTGGAGGCCCGCCGGAGCCTTTTGTCTCCACGTCGAAGACAGGACAAGCCCGCAAAACGGACGAGATATTAACAAAAAAACCCATTTATGACGTGGCAACCGATTGATCCAGATCGGCTCGTGTTCCTCGCGGGAGTTGGGACGAGTCCGACGGAGCGTGCGACGAGCCAACCGCCTGCATGGACAGCTGGAACACACGTACTGAAGGGTTATTAGGGTTACGGTTACTCTCCGAAAGGTCAAGTGCGAGCTTCGATTGTTGGCTAGTAGGCGGAGGCTACCACTGAGAAAGTGTTCGACGAAATGCCCCCCGAGACCCGCCGCCGCACCGCACACTGGAGAGCCCGGGGAAGCTTCGCCAGTTGCACGGCGGGACCGATCATTTTAATGGGTCCCTTGGAAGCTTCCCATCGCCGGAGGCAGCTTCCTCCGGTGAGGGATTGAGAGGGTTCCACAGAGCGTCGTCCTTCATGATGGGAGGAGGGTCCGAAGATGGGACGATAAAAGAGAGAAGCGTCCGGAAGTTTGGAGAAGCTTCCTTCGCGAGGAGAGAGAGATAGATGTACCCGCTACGTTCCGAGAGCTTCTTCCACGTATGAGGTCATCCTGATCGCGGGCATGGAAAGCATTCGCCGGCCCGCAGTGGAAGGGGCTTCGTTTGCCTCGGCAGGTGAGGTTCCACTGCCTTCAAAAGAAGAAAACGGAGGAGAATATGTGCCCGGGGGGGCGGGGGGACTGACCACGTAACGTAGTCGAAGATCAACCTACCGGACGGTGACAAGACCGGGACCTGTCCTCTTCCCATACCGGATGGGTTGAGGTCAGATGCTCCTCGCACGTGGACAACATAAAAGGGCTCTCCCACGGTAGCCCATGTGCACCCCTACTTTGCATTACACGTGCGAACAGAACCCACCCGCCCACTCTCTCTCTCTCTCTCTCTCTGCCCCGCTCCTCTCAGTTGTCCCCTGCTTTTACTGTTCGGGCGTGAAAAAACTTGGTGGGCTTTGCAGGGAGGATGGCAGAAAGTTAAAAAAGACAAGAAAAAGGTGAAGGAAACAAAAAAATCCAGTCTTTTGACCCCGGACAGTGTGAAGACAGAGTCAAAACGGGTCTACTGTCGCCGCACTTTCTCCCCCCCATCTCCTCTCAGCCGTCATCACCACTCGCCTTTTTGTTTTACTCCGCACTTTACCCCCACCTTCCCCATCTCCTTCTGTGTCTCCCTCTCTCGCCTCTCTGGGGCACAAACCCTCGGTGTAGTGTGCTCTCTCCCGCACTAATTGTGTACACATCAAATCTGAACTCTTCAACGTAGTTTATGATCGAACCCTGCGTTCAAATGTCCATCAGAGTGAGGAACGACCATAGTTTCATGCAGGGCTGGATGTCGATGGAATCTAATGCTGACATCTCCGGTTGCTTTAGACAAGCGTTTCGGAACAAAAAGGGATACACATGGCTGGCTTGCAGTGGAATTATTTGGCCCTCTGGGACCATGGCTTTCGGCGTCCCCTTTCTCATACTAAAGGGGCACCCCCCACACGCACCCGTATGCTTCTATGTGCCGTGACTGATCGCCATAGTCTCTGGCCAAAGCCTCCGTTTTCAGGCCACTCTCAGGGGCTCAGCGCACGCGGGGACGCAGAGAGGGTGGGATATTACGGCTCCTGCATGGGCACGTAGAGAACGAAGGTTGCCACCTCTTTCGTCGGGCCCCCGGGCATCTAGCGTCGCCCTGTCGGCAAGCTCTTGTCGGATCATCTAGCTGATTCATCAAGCAGGATCTACCAATCAGAACATTACGTACGTGCGTTTACACGACGAGTTCCAACCTGATCAGTGTGTATGAATCTATTGTTCTACGCCCGATGGACAAAGAATTCGTGTTTTAACTTCGTGATATTTAAGTGATCGACCAAGGAACTTGGGTGTTGATCCGCAACGTTGTTCTCAGTGCCAACGTGGAATCTCTTTCTCGACCGTCGCCTTCATCATTTCCACGGCGTTGTTCAAAATTAGATCTCCCCACCCGCCCTCGCTGGTCAATAATTGAGCACTTAGTATACTCGAACTCATGGTTTGTAGCACAAATGTGTGGGAGTTGTGGTGTCTACATGCCTCCTGGTGAACTCCACAGTGGTGAGAGACAAAGCCAATAATTGAATTTGGGGGTGTCTTCATGATCATTAATATTCCCTCCCCCGAATGCTGCTTGTCATGGCAGCGGACATGTTTTAAGAATATTTCTTCATTTTTGTTGTAAATTAAAGCTAACTCAACATACCGTATGATTAATTATTGCAGTCTCCATGTGGGTACCGCGGAATTTCTATATTCTCCATCCGGGTAAGCTAACAAGAGGGATACGGCCAAGACGAAGGCTCGATGGGGACGACAGACCCAGGCAGTATCTCCAGCTTCTTCCGCAAGGAGGCTTCGTTTCCTTATCATATGTTCTTCCTTGCCATCAATTAATTGCGGATCCAAGTATATCCCCCGCTCGGGAAAACCCACGGCTGGAGTTCTCTGTTGGCGTCATGGAAGGTTACGAGCGGCTCAGGGCGTAGCGTTTGTCCACTGCGAGTGGAAGGTGAGGAGGAAAGGGGGTGTCTTCTGGCTGTCTCTTCTGGAGAACAGTGGCATCTAATGGATCCATGCATCCACCGATCTCTCCGTGTATCCAGCCCTAACTGCAGACCCTTTTCCCCCCCTCTCCGTAGTGACCCACCACCTTCCCACCCTCCATCTTTTTGTTTTTCCTCCATGAAGAAGGAAGCTTGGCTTTTCAGTCCCCGACATCGCCCATCTCCATCACTACCTGTTGTCAGCTTCCCCCTTTCCCCTCCCCGCCCCCACCTCTCCTTCCATCTTTAAAAAATAATCGGCTCTCCAACAAATGAGCAAAAATGATCATCAAAGAGTGAAACTTGTTAACATATTGTGAGACTCCATCTTCATTTGTAATCCTCTAGATTTCCATAGTCGAGGCTATCCGTTTCTGCTCGTTTCTCTGGGGATGACCACAGTCAAAAACTGCTCTTGCATGTGTGCAAAAATAAAACGAGGAAATCGAGACTCGTCCTCGGGAGAGTGCCCTTATCCAATCCTCCTCGGTATTATACTACTAAAATATATTATATACGTATATATAATATGCATGAATAGCGATGCCCATATACGTCCGAAGCTAGAAAACCTGGCAAAATAGGGTACGCGAGGTATTGTACCCGACGTTTATACGTCGTGTCAGGACACATTTAATACGCGAACAGTAGGCCTGTTTGGCGTGGTTTGCTTTGGGAAAAGGAGACACGGGTGTGCTCCACTGGGACACAGTTTAAGCCGGAGGAGCGTTGAAACGTGATCGCTGGAAGGCATACAACGTTGGCTCCTCAAGAAAACAAGAAGCCGCACGCGAAGGCCTTTGAAGAAAGACGCTTGATTCCTCCTTGCCGAATATAATGACGCTTTCCACTTAAACTCGATCTCATCTAGCCATAGCCGAGGGATAAAGTCTACCTATCCAAACCCTTTCGAGTAACGGATATCTGGAAGTGTTCATGTCCTTCAATTGGGATTTTCCTTGTCTTGATCATGATTTCGTGAGATGAGATATAGTTATCTAATTAGTCTAAGAGAATTCCTTGATGAATCCGAAAGAGAAGATATTTTGGATGTGTGCGTATTTAAATATATTAAAACAGTTAGTTTGGAATGTATAATACCAGCAGGTTCTTCCAACTCCGAGTTGTAGTCTTTAAATCCTCCTCCAGGCCATACACAGACCTTCCTTCACCGATCCAAGCTTCGTAGCATCATCGCCAAGCTAGAATAACGTAGAGACGTAGTTTCGTTTCGTCGCAGTCATTAGCGAGAAAGGCACTGCAAATGTAAAGCACAAGGAATAGATTTGGAATGTCAATAAATGGGTGAGTAAAAACAGAAGAAAAGATGTGTCTCCATCAGGATTCGGTTCAGGCGGCGATGAATAGATTCGGAATGATTGCTGTCAACATTCTCCTTGAGACGATGCATGTGTAGGGAATCCCCGCTTCCCCACTCCACGCCTAGCTTGACCATTAAAGAAACTAAGCTTTACGATATGACACCGTGCATTGAAGCCGTCTTTCATTAATAAAATCAAGGTAACCGAGATGACTGTCCGGTTGTTTATCTTCTTATAGAGGAGGGACGAGGGAGGAGCGTGGCTTCCCCCGAACGCGCTTGAATGTAAAGCCAAAAATGCAGTTTCCTCTCAGGTTGGAGGAGAAAAAAATAACGCCCCTAGTGCACCCTTCAAACCAAAAAGCCTTCCCCGACGTGCGATCCGAGCCAACTAGAACCCGTCACACCCTTATTACTGCAAAACACTCGCTCTTCGGATCTGGTTCTGTGGTGCAGTTAATGCCCTGAAGAAGGAGAGATTTATCGAAAGGTACCCTTTTTTCCCCCGGTCGGAGGCGTGCTTCTGCTACTAATCCCAGGGGAAGATGGGGGGAAGGTTCAAGAGGAGAAAAAAAATATCGGGATGGATGCTACCATCAGCACGGCCCCAATGAGTGGGGGGAAATGAGGGGACGGGTGTTCCTGAGAATGGGTTGCTGCGTCCCCCCCCTCCGCCCCCCCACCCCACCCCTTTCTTTTGCATCTAGCAGTCACCAAACAAGACACGCCCACTGTCGGGTGTCCACTTCCACTTCATCTCCTTCCTCCTCACCGAAGCTGAGATGCGGTCACTCTCATGGCCTCCTTACATCGTCCCCCCGGCCCTCGCCCCATTGGTTTGGCCGGACCCGCGGCGGGGAAAGCCGCACTGTCCGCACGTGGGTGACCACAGACTCCATTAGGAAACTTCGCGTTATGATATCCATGATGAAAAGGATTTTTCTTTTCTTTTGTTCCCTTACGGAGAGTACGTTAGGGCCCGAAGGTATGCAGGTATTGTACAAGGGCAAACTTTGGAGCAGGAGGGGAGAGAGAGAGAGAGAGAGAGAGAGAATAATAGAAGACAGACTGCCTGTAGAACAGTAAGTGGACTAGTGGCGCAGAGAAATAGAGATTGCGCGCGAGAGAGAGAGAGAGAGAGAGAGAGAGAGAGCTCACGTGTAACAGGGAGAGGGTCCGGGCTGAATAAATGAATGCAAATTACCGAAGAGGGCAATGAAATTATGGCGGCTCTTGTTTCCTTGTGGGGATGTCTTTTTTTCCTGTCCCACTGGCTCTTCTAGGTGGCTCAAGTTTCGAGTAATGTGATTGGGTCAGACGCCTCCTTCCTCCACCCCCTCCCATCCCTCTCTCTCTCTCTGTACAATCACTTGGATGTAAATTATACCATTATTGTCATTGATGATCCCATTTAGTATTTATATTAAGTCCGTCGGAGCTAGAAAGACACCACGGCAGACCTCAGTAGTCCCTCCACGAAAATCCCCAAGAAAGCTGCCCACCCGAGGCTCCGAGAAAGCTGCCTCCGTTCTCCTTTTATCTGGGTTCTCTTCTTCAAGCTTTCTATGTGGGTGTCTGAGGATCGAGAGAAAGAAATATTGAAGAGGTCGAGCAAGAGGAACGGAAGGAGAAGAGAGCGACACCCCTCCCGTAACCTTCGCCCTCTCCTCTGGGAACATCTAAACGTTTGTTGCGCAGCCCGCCGTCCCTTCGCGTTCGGTAAAGTCGGGGAACGGAAATCGGATACCCTCCTGCGGCCCACCTCAAGGGAGATGCTGATGCAACAGATGCAGATGAGCAGGGTGAGGCAAGGCGTTTAGACATAGGGGACTGGAGATTTGAATTACCCCCAAATTGCGAGAACCCAAGATCTCTCTCCCTCTATGTTTAGCTCCCCCTCGCCGTCAATGGCTTCACCCCTCCTCGGCAACACTAACAACGCCACCATGTCTTCCTCCTCCGTGCCCCCTCAGCCCTTCGCCTGCCTGGACAATGCATCCACCAATCCCACCAACGGCGGAGGAGGCGTAGGCAGCAAACGGAAGCGTAGGCCGGCAGGAACTCCAGGTACCTTCCTTCCACACGCTTGAATCCCCGAATTGCTGTGAATTCGATAGAAGTGTTAGGTCGAACTTAAAAAAATAACGCCGATAATCATCTCCTGACCATCTGATGTTGATATCACCAGACCCTGACGCGGAGGTGGTGTCGCTGTCGCCGAAGACGCTGCTGGAGTCGGACCGGTACGTGTGCGAGATCTGCGGCCAGGGGTTCCAGAGGGACCAGAACCTGCAGATGCACCGGCGGAGGCACAAGGTACCATGGAAGCTGCTTAAGAGGGAGACACCGGAGGTGAAGAAGAGGGTATTCGTCTGCCCGGAGCCCAGTTGCCTCCACCATGACCCCTGCCACGCCCTCGGAGATCTAGTCGGCATCAAGAAGCACTACCGGCGGAAGCACTCCAACCACAAGCAATGGGTCTGCGGCAAGTGCTCCAAGGCCTACGCCGTTCAGTCTGACTACAAGGCTCACCTCAAGACCTGCGGTACCCGCGGCCACTCATGCGACTGCGGCCGCGTCTTCTCCAGGTCCGATCCTCCGTCACGACGTCTCCTCCTTCGTAAACTTTAACTCATTTCTTGTATATTCTCTCCCAGTTCTCATACAAACGCCGACGTTAAATCGAATTGAGGTGCCCATAACCGTAATATGATTAGAGACCCACAAAACACAGTATCTTAGGTATCACGGTCACATTACTGGTTCTCATTAATTGTTTTTTTCTTTGCTAATCGCCACTATTTGATCTAGGTAAAGTGGTGTGCTTTTTCAAATATGGAGCTTCTTTAATGGGCTTTTCGTTGATTTTAGCTCTGAAGCTTATCAGATCTCTCTCTCTCTCTCTCTCTCTCTCTCTCTCTCTCACACACACACACACACACAAGTGCGCGCGCACCCCTTCGTTATCACCCTTTCCTGGGTTTGGTATACTGAGTCTTGATCATCCCTGCGCGTCAGATCGATTCGTCATGGTTTTTACATCTTTGAATCGAAGTCGAAATTCACGGATACCACGTGCGTCGGGTGACTTCAATATTGCTTTCATTTAATCTCTCCTCTCTCATTCAATTATCCTTCTCTGATCGCGCTCCCGAGATCATTTTCACTATCCTCGGTCTTCTCCTTGTTTCTGTTTTATTTGATGGGAAGCCAATTCGGTTTTCATTTACTTATGCATTCGACTAACCTGGTTACAACTACAGAGTGGAGAGCTTCATCGAACACCAAGACGCTTGCCATG
>CM046544.1:1085000-1257500 GCA_024713555.1 Spirodela polyrhiza
TCAAGTAATATTACGATCAAGGAGGGTGAATTGATGGTCCTCTGATTTCAACTCTTGGCTAATTAGTCTAATTTTCTTGACCTCTTTTCATGATACTTGATTTCTATTGATCTTATAGATCTAAATCTTGAGGACACTTGGAATTTTGGTCCCCTACTTATATCCACTCTCTAAGAATATTTTATACTTAGGTTCCACTAAAATAATGTTTAGAAACAACTATTGATTATTAGACTTAGTTTTTTAAAATTTCACACCAAAATTATTCCTTAAATTCACAATTTTAGGCCAAAGTTGATTACATTGTTTCATTTACTTAGTGTGATAAGTCAAAACTTGATTAAAAATTTATGTCATATGAAATAAAGAAAGATATCATTGATAGTGTTTCCTAAAATTTGATGAAGCAATGAATCACATTTGAATTGTATTTTATTTTCTTTTCCCACTTCACATCTGATAGGTTTCTGATCGTAGAATATGTTCTCAAGAAAATAATGATGAGGAGAATATTTTTGGATCAAGAATTGCTCATTGACTTGCTGTTTTCATATTGTATAATGAAACATAGCAATGTAGTCAAATTCACATGTACTTCTTTATAAAAATAGTTAGCACATATTTCAAGATCATAAAGTGATTGATGACATATGTTGAAGCTATCTAGCCACTAGACAATGCTGGATTTATCAAAAAACTTGAGTAATACCTTTCCCTTATTTTCCATTATTATTCAACACTAAAATTTTAACAATATTTAAAATTTTGAATAATTATAAACTAATGAGATGCAATCGTTAAAGGTTTAAATATCCTCTATGTTTAAGCAATTAAATAACCATTTAATATTAATGTATATACCTAAAGTTTTTACCCTTAAACACATCCATAAATACATGTTGAAAAAAGTAATGATTTCATACCTCAACTTAAATCCAAATCACCTCAAATCAAACATGTATATGAAGTATACAAACTAATTCTTTTGAATTCTATTTAACCACATTATTTTGGCAGCATATGATATTAAAAATCATCTTTCAATTTCTATTCATCTAGAAATTTTCTGAAAAACCATCTAGATAATTTAAATTTAATCATATAATTAACCATAAAAATGATCAAAAAATTATGAATTTCAAATCATAGACATATATGATGGTTCTCCTAAAGTTATGAAGGAGGTTAAATTGAATGAAAATTTATGACTATGTTAGAGTCTAATTTTCAACATAAAATGTTAGTACTCAAGATTGATTCAACTAAAAGAAAAAAATATAATATCTTACATTGGATGGGAAGAAATTAAAAATGAATATATGAAAATAAAAATTAGGCAAAATGATGTTTAAGGTACTAATCCAGACAAGCTCATCTCAATTGATTTCAGTAGTTGACACCAAGTACACTAGAAGTTGACATTCCAAAGGTATCAACTATAATTCCTTAAATCAAAAATTGTTTATTAACAACAAGCTTGTGAAATAGATCTAAAGATCACATAAATTAAGTTAATAAACATTCAAAATAATTAATGAGCATTGCTGAAGTTGGAAAATTAAGTGAAATTTTTATGAACTATAATTTATAAGTTGAATACTCAAGTAGAAAGCTTCTATGAGTGAAAAGCTTTAGACCTATGAAATCTCTTAAATCCATGCCACTCATATTTTTTATTGTTTTTGAACCATAACAAGCCAATGGAAAAAGTTCTCTCATATGCCATTCATAGTTGTTACATATTTTTCAAATGTCAATACTTGTGTTTATGTTATTAATTTCATGTTTCACGCATCAAGTCTTTTAATTTCTTATTTATCCATAGGTCTGTGTACTTACAATCTAAGCATAAAAATCCTAGATTGATGTCCTCTCATTTTCATAGAGGTCTCAATACATACTCTCTAGACAAACACTTTTATCTTTCGAGTGTGGATAGGTACAAACACTACATCATTTATTGTACTTATGATTATACTTATGCTTCAACTTTGTAAAGTTATAAATCATCCAAAAAAGTGCTTCAAATGATTAATTATCATAAGCAATATGGAATCTATTATTTTCAAAAAAATATTGACCACAAAATAGTTTGATGTCTAATAGCAATATAAAGCTATGATATCATAATTACATCCAAGTGGTAATGCAAAAACTATTTGATGATTTTGGTCAAAATAAAATAGTGGTTTTCTAAAATTCTCTCTATTCAACTTTCAAAAAGAACAAACTTTGATGACATTTTACTATTGTCAAGAGATTGGACATCAGTAGATAACATAAAGAAGAATAGAAAATGAACATTGTGCCACATATTTGGCTCCAAATTTAAAGATTAATTGGAACTTTAACAACGTAAAATGTTTTTTAAAAATAAATGAAAATTTTCAGCTTAATAATTGCATTAGGAACATTCATGTAAAGTTGATACCCTAGAAATGATGATAAAAATGTAAAGAAAAATAAAAGAAGATTGATGTTTGACAATTTCAATGGTGAGCTATAGCACTTTTGGTAACACTAGACTATACCTTTGAAGTGGAAATTTATAGAATTAATGCTTTAAAGTTAGAAACACTTTTTTGATTAACGAAAATATACTTGGAAAAATTGTCTAGTTCTTAGCCATGGGAGCTGGGCTTTTCTTAATGTTTTTTATCATTGTTAATCAATATAGAGCCTATGATAAGGGAGAATCATTATTTTCTTTAAAAAAATTGAAGAATGATTGAAGCTTCAATATTAAGCTCATAAGCCATCAATAAATTTCATCCGAGTCCAAGCGAGCACTTCAAGTTTGTCACGATGCCCTTTTCCATTTATAAAGGCTTGCTTCTTTTCATTTTATTTGACTTTATTCAAACTAACTTGTTGTTAAACAAGGCTTTATGTGTTTATTGTTATCATTTTTCTTTTATTCTGGTAGAGTAGATTAAATAAGTCAAAATTTGCAAAAACAGATTTAGGGAGTAAAGAAGTTTAATGTCCGATCAAAGTACAATTAAATAGAGTTGTTCTTAGGATTACATGAACTACCCTCTTGGTAGCTTCTTTCAGCATCAAACATTTGGACATATAGGATTCACCCTTTGTCACATAGCCCCATCACCTAGCCTATGCATCACACTTTCCATATTTAGGTTGATTACTTAAAATGGGAAAAATATGATACCTGAAGCTTCCCTTTAACTTTTTATTTTACATAAATTTACAAGAAACTAAAAAGTGATTTCTTATTCTTAATAGGGTAAGTTGGATAAGCAGTTATACCACACTTGCCATCATAGCTCTTCACATTGCGTTCAATTCTAACATATCCCTCTTCTCCCCATCCTCTACCCCAAGAATTCTTGACAATCCAGTAAGCTTTCCCATTTGATGGATCCATGTCATAACCGACTACAGTCACAGCATGGTCCAAGTCCATTCCACATGGGCCATTATATATTCCCTACACAGATAATCATAATATAAAAATTTTATGTCATTTAAACAATAAAATCATTTATTTGATATAACAGTAACACTATTTCTTTCAAACATATGGCTCAAAAGAAAATCTAAGAACATATTTAACTCACTAAGCATATGTAAGTGTGTAATAATTCTGATTTTTTTTCCATTAAATACACATGGTTTACAAGAAAACTATTAAACATTCTACCAATAATAGTGAAGGTAACAATGACATAATAGAATGATCATTTTTCAATAAAAATTAATATCTAATTAATGAGATGGGAAACATTGGGGATGTCATATGAGATAATATATTTAGTTTCAATGGAAAGCATTTCCCTAAGAAATAGCTTGAGAGCAACATTTGATCGTATCCTAAACTGATAAAATAAAAAATGTTATCTAAGAAATAAGAGAAAGACTTATTGATCTCATCAATCAACATGATGACAAAGCTCTAAAGAGTCAACTGGTTATGAAATTTAAATAATATTATCCTAGAAATAAAACCATTACTCATATTCTTCCTCTTATAGATGTATATACATTTTATATTAATAAGAACATAAATCTATTTTTCCCAAATTAAAAATTAGAATTTAAAATTTTAAAAGTAGCATGAAGAAATAATTGATATCTTATTCCCAAAAGAAATCATCCACCAATTTTAAATGATAGTAGTCTACTCATATCTAGTATAAAAGTGAGAAATACACAATATGGAATTAATATATGTTATTGATTGATGTAATGTGTTTCCCTTATATAGATAAAAATTTTGAACATATTCCATAAACCACTCTCTAACAATTAATTTTTTAGTTTTCAATTAGGTATGAATTAAAATCCTATATCATTTAATATTATTTTTAACTATATTTTGTCATTTCCATTGAAATCATAAAACATTATCGTTGTCCTTATCTACTTTTTTCATATTGAATCATGTGGTTGATAATATTTTCATTCTTTCATCATATATGCTCAAAAGGGAAATGCAATATCCAATTGAAAACATAAATTAGGAGTACATACACTTGAAATATTTTACTCATACCTAGCTTCTAGATATATTTACAATTTCACTAATATACATCTACTGATTTATGGGCTTTTCTAACAAAATACTTGGGCATCTAGCCTTCATATTTTTATGTTAACATCTCGAATGAGCATTCTTAATGGCCTTAGAAACTTATTTATTTAAATAAATCATAGACACTAGATATATTTTATTAGATATTAATAAAAAAAGGTAGATGATGCATTGGCCTCTTAGTTGAAATCAGGAAAAAAAAAAGATTAAAATCTCAATTTACTTTGTCTAATCTAAACTATGGCTTGTTTACCCTACACCACTCTCCTAAAATAGGACAAGCTCTTATATTATAAATTTTTCAACATAATAATTTAGTTAGCATAAGTTACATGACTTGCTTGTGAATTTTAAAAAATAAATCTAGTAGTAAAATAATATTGTGATGGAAAATAAATAATAGATTTATTACCGATTTATAAAATTGGAAAGCTCTGCTATCAGATCTTATGATAACACTAATTGGTTGACTTGCAACTGCCTTCCTCAAGGCACCCTCGTTGTACCTTGGTGTAAAGTAATATCCATCAATTGAAACAGCTTTTGCCTTGAATAATCACATAAATAAAAAAAGCATTTAGTTACTTGATGTGATTAATTCTTATCAAGAAATCAATTATTTGAGCATAGAAATTATGTATCAGTTGAAATAATATTACAATTTTCCTGTTGCAGTTTGCCTTTGTTCCTTTATATGGATAGTGGCCTTCCGTATCAATTCCATTTTTTCTTATGTATGCAAAGGCAATCTCTGGCCAACCTCCATTACATCCCCAATTCTTGTTGTTACAATCCACTAATTGTTGTTCAGATAGGTCTATCATTTTGCCAGTAACAATTTGATTAATCCCTTCAATTGTTGCAATAGTCGAAAAGGCCCAACAACTCCCTTGAATAACAATTTAGGAATTAGCAAGTGGCCATGAAATATTTGAAGTAAAAAAATTATGACAACTAGAAACAAAGAATAACTTGTGTTATGTAATTTTCTATCTAGCTATATAAAAAATGATGGCAATTATGAATTAATAATAGGTGTTTTAGTTGCTTATTTGAAGTCTATATTATTATATCAAATGTATTGTTCCTATTTTCTCAATATTACAATCTTCGACACCTCAATGCCTTTAATTTTCATCTTCCATAACAATCAAAATCATTGTTTATATATTCAATCTAGAACTTAAATATGCTCAGAAGTATATAAATTATCATCCTACAAAATTTTTATGTGCTAAAAACAAATTTTATTGGACAATTAGCTTTTACTGAAAGTAATTTCGCAAATAGATGAAGCTGAATCTTTGTGCTAATCACTAGCCTTAGTTGATAAATATAAACTGAAAATTTTACTCTAAATCCTATCTGAAAGTTAATTATTTGTTTTAGTATATGAGAAAATTCTTGATAATATGTCTCTTGAACTGGCCAAAATGTCACAATGTTGAACATATAAGTGTATTAATTTTTTGGATAATTGACAAAATATAAGAAAGAGAATACATCCTAGATAAAACATGATCATGACTGAAATGATAATTGAATAATAGGAAATAAATAAATAATTATACTAACCACAATGGCCTTGATGCTTGATTGAGCTAACTGCACCTTTTTCTCTCCAATCAATTGATTTTGGGAGATCTTCTCCATCCATAACCATGTATTGATCACTAGAAGGAGGGAAGAAATGACGAGTCGTAGTCATGTTGAATCTAGCACTGAGGTATATATTTCTAAACTCCTCACTAGTTAAATCTGCAAAATGGTTGAGGTCAACGATGTAGGAATGATTGTTTTTTATGTGATTATGCTCCTCTATGAATCGAAGATTTTCTCTAAAGACCTGAAATCTATGTTCCTTCTCTATGATTTCATTGTAATATTTGTCATATTTAATAGCCCAATCCTCAAACAACCATCTTATTTCCTCCATGCTTCTTTGAGACTCATTGTGATCTACAAAGGTGAATTTATCTGCTTCTGATTCAAAGGAGTTATGAAGACATATCAATGTAAGGTATATGATCTTTTGCAAACGATGTATATCTATCGTAAAGGCAAACATTTGTTATGAAGAAGCTAAAAAGAATACAATATAAAGAATAAATTGGTGAGAACTGAGAGGGAAACTATATGCAATTGGTTTATGGAGATGAATGTTAGGGATACTCGGTCCCCATGTATATATAACATCGTCATGGAAGCACAAGAAAGGGTATGAAAAGACAAGACGTGAAGAACACTATAATTTTTTGTTTGGAAATCAAATGCTTATCATAAGATCATGAATTTTGTTGGAAAAATTTAGCCAACGTATTTGCATATGATAAGTATTTAAATAATGTTTTAAAAAATAGAAATTATGCCTTTTAGAAAATAGTTCTCTATTATCTGTGAGATGTTGTAGGCTGGCTGATATAGAAAGTTGACATAAGAATTGTGTCCCTATCCTTTGTTTCTCAAAAATGAATCATTGGGATAGTGAATCTTTTGATTCGGAAAGCAATGATAACCATAGCTTTTATATTCATATATTGAATGCATACATAGACTTGTGGGTGATTTTACTTTGATAATGTCATACAAATGCACAATAATTTTATATTTCACATGAAACATGTTGGCTATATGAGTATTTCTCTTAACACAATCTACATTGCATTTCCTAAAAATTACATAGACCTTTCCCATTTTATCATTTTTTTACTTTTCTTCAGAAATGTGAAAAACTCAAATATTTAATGACTATGATTCCTAAATTTATGATATTTTCTTGACTAGTATAACTTTAAATATTAAAAAAATTGTCAAATTTTCAAAACCATAAAAAAAGGAATTGTATGCATAATCATATTTTAAGCATGAGAAGAGTGCAAAGGAATTTTATGCATAATCATATTTTAAGCATGGGAAGAGTGCAATCATACTCTAGGAGGTTTCTATAACGAACATTTTATGTGTTGGGGGGATTTACAAATAAATATGGTAAGGCACTTTCTCATGTTCTGCACTTTAGAATACACTGAATTCATTCTTTGTTCATCAAGGACCTGCACGTGTTTATTAATTGAGTTCTGCAGGAGTTTCAAGCACAATGATTTTGATTCTCTTTGAGCTAGATTCAATCACTTTCTTTCTTGGTATAAAATTTTAAATCTAAAATGCATGGACCTCAAATTTAATCATGTAATTGGTTTTTTTCATATTTCTATCCTCATTTTGAACGGCGCATGAAAAAAAAGGTCAAATATTCAATAAGTTCTGTTTCTTTTCTATGCCCACTGCCAGCAAGTCCGATGGCCTCGGAGAGACGATCTGAATCTCAAGAAACCCGTGTGAAATTGAATGGCGATTTCCCCGTCTTCTATCAATTCAGAGGCCCTCGAAATGTAGACAAGTGATTCGGTATCTTCTCTAGCATGGTCAACCGTGCTGATTCTCTCGCTCCGACCTGGACCGGGGGAGTGGAGGATCCCCCGAGAGCATTACATGGGTCAAATCCGTGGGCTATTTTGAGCGTTGACGACAGCCACCACGAGAACGCAACGGCCCGGAAAAGAAGGGCCAACTCCCCCCACCCAGCACCCCCGCCGACCAAGTAGAACGGAAGAACGCTGTGCATGTCGCAGCGACGCGAGGCGAAGGCCTCGCAGAGGAAGACGACGAGGGCTCGGGAATCGCAGAGAGGCCTCTACTCTCCTCTTCGCCGGCCGGCCTTCGAGATCGCTGTTTCTCGCCATGAGGCTCGATCTTCTCCTCGATCCGTGATGCTTCTTCCCGTCCTCCTTCCGGAAATCTAACCCGGGGGAGGACGAACTCAGGGACGAGGGAGAAGATGCCATCGATGTTGGGGATGAGCACGACGCCGAGGGAGTGGTGGAGGCGGGCGGCGGCGAAGGTCAAAGACAAGAGAAGCCTCTGCTTGGCCCGGCTGCGCCCCCCGCCCACGCGCGAGTGGCGGAGCAGCGGAGGGGGAGGCGGCGGCGCCAGGCTGCGCCACCACCCGGAACTGGAGGCTGCGGTGATCAAGGCGACGAGCCACGACGAGACCCGCATGGACTACGAGAGCGCCGGCAAGGTGTTCGCTTGGGCGCGAACGTCGCCCTCCGTCATCCTCCGCCCGCTCATGTGGGCACTGTCCCGGCGCGTGAGGAAGACCCGCAGCTGGGCTGTGGCGCTCAAGTCCCTCATTCTGGCACACGGCGTCCTCCTCTGCTGCCGGCCCAACGCCGCCGCGGCCGCCGCCTTGGGCCGCCTCCCCTTCGACCTGTCGAGCTTCCACGACCGATCTTCGTGGGGCCTCTCCGCCTTCGTCCGCGCCTACTTCAACTTCCTCGACCAGCGCTCGATCCTCCTCACCGACGCCCACTGGGAAAAGGGGCTGAAGAGGGTGGAGAAAGCCCAGGACCTTATGGAGCTGCTGATGCAGGTGAGGCCTTACGGCGACGAGGGGGCGGGTGCGAGGCTGCTGCTGGAGGCCATGGATTGTGTCGTCGTCGAGATCTTCGAGGTCTACAGCGCCGTCTGCAGCGGCATTGCTGGCGGCCTCGTCGGCATATTCGGCGCCTCCTCCGCAGCACCAACTCTACGGCGGCGCAAGGCGGAGGAAGGCGCAATGGGGATCAGGGTGCTGCGGAGGGCGGCGGAGCAGAGCTCGCAGCTGTCGGCCTATTTCGAGCTGTGTAGGCGCATGGGCGTCCTCAACGAAGCGGAGCTGCCTCCGGTGGAGAGAATCCCCGAGGAGGACATCGAGGATCTCGAGATGCTGCTGTGGCTCGAGGCGTCCAGAGGGGAGACCGGCGGCGGAAGAGCTGAAGGAATGGAAGAGGACGGGAGGAGGACGAGGCTAGGGACGGTGGTGACGGAGGACTGGGTGGTGTTCGACGACGAATTAGCGACGAGCAGCGCCGCCCCATGCAGCTGCCGGGCCGAGCCCCTCCTCGGGCCGCCCCGGAATGGCCTGTGGGAGTTGATGATCCACCAGCATCCCCGCCCGCCTCCGGGAAGCTGCGATCAATGTGAGCCCGCAATCCCTTCGCCGTGGAAGGGAGGAAACTCTTTCCTATGACATGGCTGTGACCAACTCTGCGTACTGTTCATTACTCTTCCATTATCCCGTATAGAGAGAGAGAGAGAGAGAGAGCAAAAGGGTCTGCGAATTACAATCCCCTGCCATCGTATGAAGGAAGCATTTGACTGACCTGTTTGCTAGAAATATTATGAAATCAATTAGAAGAGCTGATAAACTACCCCCAATAAAATCTTGCCCAAACTATGAACTCAAGAGATAAATACTTCACTTGATGAACAAAAAAGCCCATCACGCGACAAGTTCTTGGGGATTTGGAGAGATCCCGGTAGAGAGAGACCTCCTAAATCGAAGAGCAAGAGATTTGTCTGAGCAATCGGTGGCTAAAACGGTTCCACACGAGCTATATTTTATTTTCTACGAGGATTCAAACCCATAAATGATAGATCGAGTGGTCAATCATGGCCATGAATCAAGAAAAACTGATAACCAAAGATGGGTCGGTCCATAGGGTGTAGTCAACGGGAAAGGTAAGCCCCTCTTCTTGACTCGTCCTCTCATGGGGACGGCCAGGCTGGAACAATGAGAAAGATAAAGCCTGAGTCCTAAACAAAGAATCTGTTCGTGAGTTTATAATTAAACTAACTAGACAAGATCAATATCAGGATAATCAGCATGGAAAACGAGCAACAGCCGTGTCATCAAAATCATTAATTTCCATCATTTTCTAAGAATATTATTCGATGCCAGGGATCAAAATTCTATCTTCAATACATCTACCCCAAGAGATTCCGATTCCAAATGATCATGGCGCAGCAAGCAAATAAAGAACTAGAAGTTTGACCGTTCACACATCTTAAATAATGAGATAATAGAAGACTTCCATAGGACGAAGAGAGTGGTGTAAATGCCAACAAAAGCAGGCATTTGCGACGAATAAAAGTAATCTTTCCCATCAGCTTCAAGAAAGAAAACAACGAAGAAAACAACAAATAAACAACGATATTTAACATAATTCCCGTGTTCTTGCATGCAGAAGTATACAATGCCCAGCTAAATTGGTAGCCAATCAGATATTCTTCCGTCAGTTAAATCACAGGAGAATGAATAAAAATATATACCAAAGAAATTGCCTCATTCAGCCGTCATACTTGTTATGGGAATAGAAGCAGAATCGCGAAGAACTATCATATAAAATGAGCTACAAAAGGGCATCATAATTCCATAATTTCTCATCTGTCAGTCACTCACTGGAGGAATAATACACATTGCAGGCAAGAGCTACACAGACAAGCACCATTATTCTTTTACCTTAGCATAGAGTTTATTTCAAAATATAATGGTAATTAATGAAGCTCAAACAATGAAATGTTCTCTGAAAGATAATACATCACAGGAGTAAACCATACCTCAAGGGATGCACCTGAGGATGGCATGGGGCCAGATGTGTTACAGTTCTGTAACTAGCGAATGATAAGCAACGCTATAAACTATACATATAGAAGAAGATCAAGCAGTGTGTTGATCTATGCATCAGGAAGTATAACCATAAGATTCACCTTAATTCTATAGGATGAAAAGATTCTTAATGTAAGGGAGCCTATCTGAATACCCAAGACACCGCATCTCATTGACGAGGAAAGAAATGAGTCCTGTTTTAGGACTACATCACGCACAATGCATGATAGAGACAAATTCATGTTCAACAGAGTTGCAAGAAGCAGAATGAGTATAAAGTCACTTCACAACAATCCAAATTAAACCTTCATTAATTAAAATTGAGTCAAAAGTAAATAATTTTAGGACTAATGCATGATAGAGACAAATTCATGTTCAACAGAGTTGCAAGAGGTAGAATGAGTATAGAGTCATTTCACAACAATCCAAATTAAACCTTCATTAATAAAAATTGAGTCAAAAGTAAATAATTTTAGCAAGATGCAAACGAGCATTCACCTAGAGGCATACTTGTCAGATAAGGAACCAGAAGGCAAGAAAGTTTCAATACTACAAGTTATCTAAGAGCAAACGCAGAAGGCAACCTTAGTTATGTACACAAGACATGGACATCAAACGCTGTGCCTTGGACCTACTCATCTGATCGTCACAAATTTATTGGTACCATGTTTGGCCCAGTGACCCCTAAGGTCGATCGGACTAGAGAGGTTATACCCTTCACCGACGAGCTTCTCCAACACCTTCTTGAACGCTCCATGGCTCATCTTCCGGCCAGGTATCCTCGTGCCCTGCCTCTTGGTGTTCATCGGAAGTGGGTACATCGAGATTTCGTTGGTGCAGCATGCTGACTGCCATCCACCGAGGCCCCACCGGTAGCACTGCTGGGGAGTGCCTGTGCATGAGCAGATTGGCGTAGGAAGCCTCGAGATATCCAGATCGAGGCCATTGATGACCACGTCCGAGCACCGTTTGCCCCCCTTGACGGGCAAAGCAGAAGCACTACCGGTGCTAATGCCCTCGCCCCTCTGTGCAGAGGCTTTCTTCGGTTTATCCGGCTTTTGCGCCCTGGTTGAGTTTATTCCTCTTGACCTTTTCCTTAGTACATTCACAGCGGGAGCCTTCTCCCCCTCTTTGGGCGCCGCTGGATCTGATTGCTTAAGCATTTGAATTGTGTGAACACTGCCTGCAGAGTGGGCATCGAAGGGAGCAACCTGTTTGGGGTTCGTAACGTGGAGCATCTTGTTGTTATCACGGCAGGGGTAAATCCAGCCCTCGCGCATGTAGTCCGTGGGAATGGAAGGCTCCTGGACACTGCAATCACGGTGGAGGAACGCCCCGCTGGAGAGGAAAGGTCTCGGTTCTCGCTCTCCGGCTGACACTAGCTGGAGACTCAGCCCTCCCTTCCTCTGGGGCTGCTCGAAGTACTCTCCCCAGTTCCTCATGCCCAAGCCGCCATTGCCGTCCATGAGAACACAAAACAGATGAGAGCTGAGACAAGACGCGGATGGCCAGCACGGAGACAGGGAACGGTTGAGAGACCAGCTCAACGCGTGATCCTAGGAACGATTATGCTCAAAAACCTAGAGCATCGATGAACATTATTCCGCTACCTGAGGAAAGAAAACATGAACAACAAGGAATCTGAGTAAGCGCAAGGAAATCTAATAAGCACAAGAAACAGAACACGGCATCAGCAAACCAGATAACTTTGTAATAAACCCTAGAGCGAGAAAGACAGATCAGAATGACAAGAGAAGCCCCGTCAAGCCCTACCATTGGGTGATTATCGACCGCCGCCCTCGAACAGAGATTGCACCTCTCTCCGCAATTTTGGAGGCGAAATCGCCGTGCGGGATCCGACGGAGATGACAGACCGCCAATGCCCCCACAATCATGAGATGAACGATGCCCACGCCGGAATGCTGAATGAAGACCGAAGCGACATGACGAGCGGAGAAGGTGGAGGTCTTATCCCGGAAAGCCGACGACGACGAGGTGCCCCCTCCAGTCTCAAGGGTGGTCTACCGCTTAGAGAGAGAGAGAGAGAGAGAGGGCGGGAGCCTAAATTTCATTTTGCCGGTCACATATTTTTATTTTCCACAAAATCAGGGCACACAATATAATTTATTATATTTCTTGATGCTCGGAGTTTTTGACGTATTTTATGCATTGTGAGGAGTCATACGACGTTTAAACAAAGATAGAGGGATCTACTGTTAAGATTCCATTGCGAGACTTGCGGAGGGGCACGCGCATATATCACCTTGAGAAAAGGTGAAAAAGAAAAAACCGGTGAGATCGCTCGTCCTCTAAGAGTGCTAATGTCAACCCTGACAGCCCCGCCTCGCGAGGGCCGGACTGCCACTCCTGCAAAATGACGGGGAGGAATCCGCAAAAATAGTGGGCCCCACCCTGAATTTGGGCCGCCAACCTGGCGACCTACATGGGAGTTTAAACGCCGGCCCAACTGTGTCCGGTTGCGATTACAGTGGTGGATCGAAGTCGTGGCCCACTCATGCCCATTAAAGCGGGGAAGGCGGGGTGTGGGGACCACAAGCAGCCCAACCTCGATAAATATGAAACTCTGGAACTACAGGGGTGCAATCATGCAGACAGACGAGGATTGCTTCTACAGGGAGGAGAGCAGATGGGTTTAACAGGAGTCAATGCCCGAACCATTTGGCCTTGCTGTAGAGAGAGAGAAGAGAGAGATAGAGAGAGGGCGGGGGGGGCAGCAGCAGCAGCAGCAAGGAAGGGAGGGAGGACAGCTATGGTGCGTTCTTGACTCCCTCTTTAAAGGCTACTAAATGAAAACAAATGTGGGGGTGGGGGTGGTGGGGGAGGGGGGGTGTTCCTGTAAGAATTTTTAGGGTTGTATGGGGGTGGCGCCGGCATAAGAGGAGGCAGCGGCTGCAGTCCCTGCGACAGTTCTTGATGGTGGGAATTCAAGGCCAACCAACCCCCTCCCGGTGGGGGGCGGGGGCCAATTAAGGCGCTCTTCAATGCCCGCATCAAGAGCTGTCTCGGTCCACCTGCGACGCCGCAGTTGAGTCATGGCGGAGGACGGCGGAGGGGCGGCGGAGCTGCCCTGCCTCCGCCTCTCACCGCCGCCGGCGATCATAGGGCGGGGCAATTCAAGGCAGCCTTAATTTGCTGCACGGTGGTGCTGATGAGGTTGTTGACAGTCGTCACTGACTCTAGGTTTAGTCTGGCGGAGGGGAGGCTGCTCACGAGGATCTGGAACGCCACCGTGATCAGGGATCCGCCGCCGCCGCTGCCGGGATTGGAGCTCGTTGACGCCCCCCCCGCGGCGGCGCCGCCGCCGGCGTCCTCGTCGGGCAGTATGGTGAACCCCGACGGCAGGAGGGGTATGTAGGAGGGGTCCTCCCCGCTCATGACGATGTTGATCGCCGGCAGGTCGATGGGGGCGTACACCACCATGGATCCCGACGAGTCGGTGCAGCTCTCCTGCAGGATCAGCATGTTGCTCTGGCTGGAATTCAACGCCTGCGCAACCAGAAAAAGGATGACGGAATCAGGACCCAGAGCTCCTCCTCCGACAATAATGGCCAGCGGGCTTGTAATAAAAGGAGGGCATTCAAGCCGCCTTCTTGATTCAGATTGATGCTTTCTAATAACAGCTTCATGAGACTGGGAGCGACAAGCAGAGTGATTGATGATCGCATCCCATTTCCAGAGACGGAGGAGATGATGACGATGATGACCCAGTTGCAGACATCAATTACCCGGAGGAGGGAGATGCAGTTCCCCGGATGCTGGCCGCTGGAGATGTGGGCGACTTCCTGCACCGAGTTGCCGTTGGACAGGACGTCCCACTGAAGGTGGAAAGGAAAGAGCTTCGTCAGCGGGGCGGCGCCGGTGAGATGAAGAGAGGGGGGGGGGTGACCCAGAGCGGCGGAGCACCTGAGACCGGGTCTGCTCGTTGCGGAAGAAGCTGAAGACGCTCTCCGGCGACACGGGCAGCCGGATGGAGGTGGCGGCGCTGAGGACGACGCCGCTGGGCTGCCCGGGGTCAACGCTCTTGTGGACGGTGACCCTCACGCCGACGTCGTTCATCCCCGAGAGAGTCGTCCACCGGTGGCCCGTCGACGCGCCGATGCTCGAGCAGAAGTTGCTCATCATCCTCTGCGCGAGCTTCATCATGCTCCTCTTTCCCTCGGTTGAGGGGATCGCCGGAGCTGCAGCGGCCACCACGAAAGAAACCGCATGATCACCCCGTTCCCCGGCAAACAGACCGCCGGCGACCCGCCAATCCATCCATTACCTCCGATGTCGCGGCCGGAGCTGCCATGCATCATCAGAGTCGCGAATCTCTCACACATCCGCTCCATCGTCGCCAGCCATCGCTGGGCGCCGAAGGCGACCCCCTTCAGCACGAGGCCCCTGTAAAGATGATGAATCGGGCTCTTCTCCTCGATCTCCATGTGCTCGACCCAGGTCACCTGCTCCAAGCTACGACGTCAAGACGGCGGCGCCGCACGGTGGCGCGCAGGAGCGCAAACGGAGGAAGCGGCTCACCTTGGAGTACCCGTTGGCCATGTCGTGGATCACGCAGCCGGAGGGGAGCCGCCGCGACCGGGACGGCGGAGCAAACAGGTTCTCCCTGGACATGTCCACGGAGACATCGACCACCGCCCAGAGGTGCTGCTCGATCTGCTGACAGTAACGGAGGAAGTAGAATTCCCGGGTGGGGATGACCGGCGTGAGGATTTGAAACTCCCCATACATCTGGATAGATCCAACGTTGAATCAGTAATAAAAAATAAAAAAATAAAAATAGAACTTTCAGGGCTGACCAAACCCGGAGCCCCACGTTGAGAAGCTCAGTTCATACCAATAGCAAGGACCCGGATCGTCCTCCCATCCCGGACGAGAGGACTTCGATAGTCCTCGCCCTCGACACTATCGTCGGAAAAAGCTCCATCCACTTGCTCTGCAATTAGAGAGAGAGAGAGAGAGAGAGAGAGAGAGAGAGAGAGAGGAAACGGGATTATTATATGAGCAAGAATTCGGGGAATTGGGATCACATCAGATGATAACCAGAGGGCGAGGGATTCACCGAGTCCATGAACATATCGACCAACGCGGTGGCGCCCATCATCACGCCACAGGATGCTCTCGACGCCTCGGAATGGATGACCGGGCTCTTCAGCTGGTTTCCGGACCTGGGGAAGAGCCGGTCGTAGCTCTCCAGGTTGAGCCTCTCTCTGCCGTCGCTTCCAGACTTCATCCACAGCGGCTCGTCGGTCTGAACCAGCCTGATCAATTCCCCCATTGCGTCGGCCGCAACATCCGCCATGAGAGACTTCTCCACCTCTGACAATCCCGCCGGCGGAAACGGCAATGGCGGGACGGACGGCAGATTCCCCGGAAGGAGATCGAGGTCCAGGGAAGGGCCGAGGCTCGGAGAGCTGAATCCCCCGACTGACAAATCCAGCGAGGAAGCGGGAATTGGCTGAATAGAAGGCAGCTGAGAGATGGGCCTTCCGAGGTACTTGGAGGCGACGCTGGAGACTCTATCAAGCTGCCATTAAATTAAACGAAAATGTTCAGCCGCAGGCAAGGTATGTAAGATCAAGGACCGGTAAATCCACGACGGCGAAGGGATCAACGCAGAAGCTATCTAGCGATACTTGTTCTGCAGGTGTTACATTGAAAGCTGGTTCCACGATCCCGAGCTTAGCATCGGGTCAGCGAGATAATTCCGCGCGAAGAAGACGAAGAAAGCCCTTAAACCCGCAGAGAAATTCTGAGATACCGAAGAGAGCCCGAGGGTTTGTAGAAGAAATGGCGGAGGATGGATTCCGACCTCTTCTTTCAACCGGGCGTTCTCCATTCGGAGCTTCTCCTCGTCGAAAAACGAGTCTTCGGTGGCCGGAGGGCCGCCGCATGTGGGGCAGATTATGTTCCTCAGAGCCTCCTTGATGGCGATGTTCTCGCAACGGATCCTTTCATTCTCCGCCCGCAGCGAGCAGTTGTCCGCCCTCTCATTTTGAACCTGCGGAGGAAACAGATCCACTGTAACTACGTATAGGAAAATAGGGAAAGAGAGGGAGGGAGGGCGGGAGAGAGAAAGAGAGAGAGAGAGAGAGAGAGACCTTCATCTGTGTCCTCCGGTTCTGGAACCAGAACTTGATCTGGCGAGGCTCCAACGACAACTCCCTACTCAGCTGCATCCGCTGCTTCTCGTCTGGGTGAGGGCATTCCTTGAACATGCTGAAAATTTCGAAGAACAAATAAAATCCCCGACAGAAGGTTGTTAAGCCAGTTAATACTAGGACACGATTAGCCGAAGGCATGGGCATGGAAGGAGGAAGAGGAAGAGAACGAGGAAGATGGAGCATACGCCTCGAGTGTCTGAATCTGCTTCGGGGTGTGGCGGTGGTACCGCTTCTTCCTCCTCTGCGCATCGGGGGTATCTGGGTCTTCGCCGGAATCCATGGCTACCACGGCTAGGCCCGTTATTTCCCACCCCAGTTACTTCAATGGAAGAGCCCTACTCCCCCCGCCTCCGTCCCTGGTTTTCTTCTTACGCTTCTCGACGACAACTTAGCCCTAGCGCTCTGTTATATCAACGACAGCGACCCATTCGGAGCAGAAAGCTCCCCCGCCGGCGTCGTCCCTCCGTCAAACCGCAGCAGGGGAGCGCCACCGCCGCTAGAAAATACGGCAAGTTGCCCTGCACGGAGGTGGCGGAGGCGCTGCTGGCCGCGGCGGCGTCGGAGGACGAGAAAAAATGGGTCCTCCACCTTCCTCCCGCAGTCTCTCCACTCTCCCCGGCGCAATTAAATGCCGGCTCCCCGCCCTTCGAGCCTCCTCCTTTTCTAAATGCCTCCTCTGCTCCCGCAGCAGCATTACGGAGGTACGGCAGGCGGAGATGAGACGATCGGCCGAACGGGAAACCGCCGGGCGCGTATCGGGGGCATCGGCATGAATCCTGGCGGTGACCCTCCCCACCCTTGCGTTTGACAAGCGCAGCAGACCCCCGAAGAGAGAGAACAACCAGCCCCCCCTCCCCCCTCACGAAGATATCATTCCATATATAGCCGCAGCCTCTAGAGAGAGAAAACCGCAGCTGTAACCGGCGCACACCCCTTCTGCTGCGCTTTGAATCTTCTCTTCCCCTCCCCTCCCCCTGCTCTTCCTTCGAGACTCTCTCTCCTCTCTTTCTGTCCTCTCTCTCCTTTCTCTCTCTCTCTATCTCCTCAATTCTCTCTCTCCTGCTGCATGCTGCTACAGAAGGGGGGGTGGCGAGGAGGGAGGAGGAGACGCTCGTCTCCCGAAGGTCAAACGGGCCGAGGAATCCATCGCACGGGGGGAGCCGTCGGATCGGTGGGCCCCGCTTGAGCCCCGCGCCGTCGCGGCGAGGGCGAGGGCAGAACAGGAAGGAGTGGAAGGGGATGGGCCAGCGGGGCCCGCCGGGTCCACTCGGTAGACCCGCCCCCACACCCGTCATTAATGGCGGCACCTAATTTAGAAACCCCGTCGCCTAGGCCCAAGCGGGGATTCGGATATTGGGCCCGACCCGATCGCGCCGGCCCAATTTGAAATTTCCGAGTCTCCGCTCCGTTGGCGCGGACACCGAGGCGCCGGGCCCGGACCGATTCGTGGCCGTCGCTGTGGGCCGTACACACAGAAGCCCCGTATTAACTCGCCCATTATGGCCGCCGGACGGGTGTTTGTTGGGCCGAAGTGCGATCGCATTTAATGGGTCTCTGCATCTACCCCTCTTATTCCGCAATATTACGCATAAGTCCCTGACTTCGGCCCACCCCCCCGCACGTGTCCCCCGCCTATCCCGGGTGCCGCGTGGCGCGTCCGACGGCGCGCTTTGGGCATCCCCGGGGGCACGTGTGCATCTGCCGGTTGCTTCCGCATCCCGGTCTGGATACGCTGCTCCGGAGGTGAGCTTAACGAGGGCGCTAGTTTCTCACCGCCCCCAAGGAATGTCAATGCTCTGACTTCCCCAGTCAAACTTAATATCTTTGAAATCGGCAGCCCCCCCCACCCTCTATTCATACAGTGCTCGCCCTTCAGTACCATAATTCTCTCTCTCTCTCTCTCTCCCTGGATTTGGGCGAGTCCGGGCCTTGCAAGGCAGAGGGGCCTCGCCCGAGGAGATTTACTCCCACACCCATTAAGCAAGTGGCGATCATTTTTAATGAGGAGGAAAAGGCAGGAAAACATTTAAAATAAATCGAGGTATTTTTGTCTTATGGGCCATCAATTTTTTGTCCCAAAGGGAATAACATGATTTCATAATCCCCCTCATTAAGAGCGTGACGTAGCGCAGTGGAAGACTGGCATTCCGAGGCATTTATGGCGCAGCTAGAGAGAGAGAGAGAGAGAGAGAGAGAGAGAGAGAGGGGGGAGGGAGGAGGGAGAAGAGATGGGGGGGTGGAGAAAATCCCTATCCACTAAAATTTATTGCTTCAAATCTAATTTATGGCGAGTAGATACTATTATTAAATATGCCACAATCTCTCCAGAGGGCGCATCAGCCTCGAGAGATCTTATATGCCAGCGAGCCGGGCCGGGTCTGGCACCAAAATGGTAAGGAGAAAAGCCCGGAAAATGGGCTTCGGGCCTTGATTACATGAATCCTTTCCTCCATTTTGGGGGGGAGAGAGAGAGAGAGAGAGAGAGAGAGAGAGAGGGGGGGGACATGGGGTTCTGGTTCAGATTCTATTGAAGCCGGCTCGAGATGTATTGATCTGGGTCCAGCCAATTTATATCGACCCGAGAAGGAATAAAGGTTGTGAATTTAGATCTATTCGAAAAATGGGCCGGTGCGTCCAGATATGGCCCAATACAATGTACTGGGCCTTGGAAATCAAATAGGAAAAAATGGTCCCGGTCCCACTCGGGTTCCCCTCTAGTCCGGCTCTGGGTTCCAATTGGCTCCAAAACCCCATTTTTCTACTCACATGGCCGTCCGTCTCTGTCCGTCTCTGTCCGTCTCTGTCCCTCTCTCTCTCTCTCTCTCTCTCTCTCTCTCTCTCTCTCTCTCTCTCTCTCTGTCTCAGTCACGCATAGAGACACGGTGCATGCGGACAACTAATAATGCGCAACGGGGCTGGGTACGGGCTTCACAAGGCCGGAAACAAAAAGACAATTTTCTGGACTTTTATTTAAGATCATGGCTTGAGCTGGCCTTAGAGTATTCTATTTGACCGACTACCCAATTCTTTCTTAAATAGGGTTGTTAAAGGCGGCATTCATGGTTCCTGATATCCATCGTCTTCATGGCCTGAGGTATTCGGGCCAGGACGTGACGTTTTTTTATCAAGTTTTCAGTCATCAAAGCTGATGAACAAACTGGACCAGCGGATTACTGCTTGGTGAAAATTGTTTTCTTAGAAACGATGGAGGCTTCAAGTCAGGGCGTCAAACGGTCAGGCCGGAGTCTGACTGGTCGGCCAAGTTTTTCACAAGACCCAGACCTGGGTCAGTCTGGAGAAAAGCTCGGAAAGGTGGCTACCAAAGGTAGATAGATACAGATGGATGGATGGATAGATGGATAGATTAGATAGAGAGATAGAGAGATAGCGAGAGAGAGAGAGAGAGAGAGAGAGAGAGAGAGAGAGAGATGCCACATGACGAAGGAACCAGGCCAGACCTGGTTTAGTCTTAAGTCTGCAAGATCCCAAGGCCTAAGTCAAAGAGGTTAGCCCGAGCCATCTCAAGCTCCAGCCTTACTCAGCTCGTTGGCACTCCTAACAGCTGTCAAATGCCTTTGTATTGAAAGACTGGTCTCCTTGCATGAGTATAGAGATAGATACCGAGAGAACGAGAGAGAGGAGAGAGAGAGAGAGAGAGGGGGGGACTTTACGAGCGTCAAGCCTTGTGTTGTGGAGGAACGTGCCGCCAATGGCTGGTTAATATAGTAGATCCCTCTTCCTGTTTGAAATGAAGTCCAGCAGTGCTTGAATAAGGAAATGCTGTGCAGGTCCTCTCCGATGGGTTCCTCCAAAGACGAGTAAACTCTCGCCGGGTACATCAGGAACTCTGTCCATTCAACTAATTAATGGAGTCTACCCCCCTCACTGCCCCCGTCTACGGGACTAAAGGACACGAAGAGCTCATAGATCCATGTGGACTCTGCTCTCTCTCTCTCTCTCTCTCTCTCTCTCTCTCTCTCAAGGAGATGGGGGATGTCGGCGGCGAAGGTCATTTCCCATTCTCTGAGGAGATGACACGGACTGCAGTTGACGAGGATGACGATTTTTTAACTCCACACCAAATTTAATTTTTCCTTCTTTATCGCCATCTTCATGGAGATTGATTCTTGGTCGACTTCGCTTAGTATAACTCGTTCATTAAAAAACGTACTTGTCCATGTGCGTTGTTCATTCAAGTTTGTAAAGCCGCTAAAGTCCAGCCCAATCAGGGTCATCCTTCTTTGGTTTGACAAAAGGGGGCCCTGTCGGATGGGTTTGGAGGTATTTAGACTGTTCCAATTAAAGACAAATGTGTCTATGTCTACATTGTTAGAGATCCATGACAATAATTCCATCCTGCAATCATGGCGTAGCCTAAAGCAGGAGCCCCAGTTCCCATCACAGCCACACCTGGCCTAGTGCTTTCTTTTTTCTATTATCTTGCCTTTTCCGTCCACTCATGGTTATCAAAGAAGTAGCTAGGTTAGACAAGTACTCACGTACACTAGAACCATCTTAAGTGTGATATTCTAGAGTCTTTTAAGATCGCATCCAATCCTAAGCGAACGCATCCACCTAGCTCATTTTCAAACTTAGTATCAAAAGTTTGTCCATCACTCTATCTTGGGGGTACCAAGTTGCTTCTCTCGGCTGAAATCTTACTAAGATAAGCTACATATTCTTGGACGCCTTAGTAAGTTGCGCAAAACGTTCTATATTCCTTAAACAAACAATTTGTTGGCACTATCGCTATGGAAGCCTTAATATTTGGCTTGAACCTTGATTGGAACTGCATGATTGATTTAAACCCAACCGACTAACCAAACTGATAGTTGAGCCAAGGCTGAGCGATGATTGCAGAGTTTAGCTCAGTGCTTAAAAATCATAACCAAATCTATTTTTATTGGCATTATTTCCCATATTGGGGTGAAACTTTTGCCTAGTTGTGAACAAGGCTTGATCCGTTAGCGAAAATAGCATGATCATCTTAAACATAACCTCGTCACAAGATTCCATGATGGTAATGAGAGTTGTGGCAAATCATCGAAAATGAAGCCTAGATTTTTCATATTTGGCGGAGCAGTGGACGAATGTGTCTTACTATATTTTAAATTCTATTTGAATTTAAGATGTACCAGCCGGCCACTACCTAAAAGTTTTACGTAGACGTTCGACTTTTACAAAACCCTCATATTAAGTGTCTCTTGTTGTGCATAGTTCTATATTAAAACATCATCTCTGCAACAATGGCGAAGTTGAAGAACATATAAAATTAAAACACTGCTGAAGCCAACTTGAAATAAAGAAGGAAAGGAAAAGGGAAATTTAGTTGTTCATTTGGAAAGTAAAAAAAATTTGAATTGATGCATGAAAAGATGAAAAATTCTCCATTTGATACACTTGAATTTGACGAGAAGATCATGACTTAATATAATACAGAATCGTGTCTTCTCACAAAAAAAACGAAAGATCTCCAGGTTTGCACTCACAGAAGGAAATAATTTCCTTAGGCAGTTCCTCTAGGTATCTCGAGTTTAACGGAGTGTGGAGTTAGTGTTAGTGCTCATCACAGGACATGCCCAAGTCTTTAGTCATTATATCGTAAGAGTTATAAAAAATACACAAAAATAAAAAGAAAGAGTAAGTATTTATTTTAAATTTCCACATGCGAAATATGTGCTGAGGGCATTTTTTTCCAGATCGACAATAAAAGAAATGGCCCAAATCGTTAAAAGTTCCCTTATAATCCAAAAACTATGTTGTCAAAATAATGGAGGAATCAACTCTTATTGAGGGCTACGTGTGAGAAAAAATGACCATATTTTCAGCATATTTTGTTTTATAATCTAAGGTATGCTTAGGTCGAGAGTCATTTGAATTATTTGGCATTAACTAGGAATATATATCAGTGCTAGTTAGTTGGCCAGGTAGTAGAGGATATGGGGCGGCCCATTGACAGGTCAAATGTGTGATACACTATTGATAATTGGTGGCAAGGGAATTTTTTGCATAAGACTATATTGAAACATTATAAAACTGTCCACAATGGATTATCCTCCACAACAGTTTCATATGCAACGAAGTGAACCACGTTCCCCACAAGAAGATAGCCATGGGGTCCTCCATGTGTAGGTACTATTGAATCAGCTGAAGAACAAGACGAGCCTAGGCCCCATAGGCAAGACTTGCAGCCGTAGCTTGCGGTCTCCAAGAAGGAAGGCGGCCAGCATGACGACCCAACAGTATTACGTTGGTCGGATTCCCATCCTTCAGACAACATGACGGCTCTTCTTCCCCACTTGGAATATTAATCTCATTTGAGTTCTCTCCTAATCAAGTACTCATCCGCTGTCCCGTCTGCCTCCCCGCAGGGCATCTTCATCATCTGGCCTCGACGTCAACGTCTCTGACAAGGCGGCCGGAGTTCAGGCTTTCATACGTCCCCTTGGAGCTCCCGGTTAGGGCCTAGACATAGACCGGCAGTCTCCACATTATCCTCATACCTCACCGGCGGTTGCACGCGTTTCGGAACCTTTGTTGCTCCCACCACCGACATCTCTATCATTAGCAAAAGACTGAGAGAGGCCTCTCCATGGTAGTTCTAACCGGACGGGCCCTCGTGCTTGAGCACCCGGTGAATCCATAATCCATCGGGTTGGCTGACTCCTGGGGAGACCTCAGGAGCAAGGTTGACGTGCAAAATAGGGATATCCGAAGAGAGGGCTGATTCGGTACTGACATGGTACAAGCCTCTTATGAAATCTGAAGGCGAAGAACAGAGGTTACGTCCATCAGTTGTGAAGATTAGTTCCCCAACGTCCGTTTATAATTACAGAGAGAGAGAGAGAGAGAGAGAGGAGGGGGGGGAGGGAGGGAGGGAGAGAGCGAGAGCGAGAGAGAGAGAGAGAGAGAGAGAGAAGGATCTTTCACGAGTACTAGTTTGAACCAGAGTTGTGCCACCATCATCAGACGTTCTCATTGAGGCCCTCCTTCCTAGGGATATGAGATTCCATTCCCATATAAAAGGAGGCGTTTGCCAACATTGAGGGGGGGCCTAGACTGAGATGGAGACCCTTCCTCCCATTTTGTAGTAAAATAGGTTGGACCGGCGAGCTGGCCCATGAATTATAAGAGGGACAGGCGCCATGAAACACACCTCCTGTGTATCTGGGTGTCAGCTAGATGGGCCCATGCCTTGCCAAATTAAGGCCGAGTCTGACCACCTTCCACATGCCTCAAAACCAAGGTCCCGAGAAAGGATTTAGGGTCGGACTGCTATGAAGCATTACCTCTTCTCGCAACAAAATATGCACCGAACAGAGAGAGAGAGAGAGAGAGAGAGAGAGAAACTGTCATTCCGTCATTTAGTGAGAAAGAAATCGGCTGAATCTTAATCAGAGCGAATCAAAGTCTACACTTGACTGAGATAAGGACGAGCCAGCTGGACTGGAGCAATCTTTTTTCAAGGCATACAGTGATATTCGAAATTGAAGCCTATTATACTAATAGCTTAATTGTTGGGGTCAATTGTGGCATTAAAGCCGACTATTCTCGGAGGGCATTATCCCCTCACCATCTCTCATCCAATTGTCACCTTCCCAATTACTTGAAATCGTTGACGTGTCTTTGAAAATCACCAAAGAATTTGAGATCCATTCTATGCTTCACGATCCTTATTATAAGATTTCTGTGAAAAATTGTACATAATCCATAATATTAATAATTTGTGAGATTATCTTTATTGTCGTCTCATCCGTGGGTGAATGTGATGGGCTTCATTTAACTAAATAAATAAATCTAAAATCGCCCGATATTTTAGAGATATTTAATTTCCTCTCTTCGACTTTTCTATGGAGAAGATGCTACGTATTTACAGATTATATTTGTTTAAATGGTAAATTATAATAATATATTATTTCTCTCTTAAATCGTGATTGTTTAAATGGGTTTTGATGGAATGACCGAGAATCGTGTTTGAATGATCCCCCTGATCAGAAACGCAAAATTGATTCCGCGTGACGTCTTCAAGCAGAAAGGTCTCCGAGACTAAGTCGTGAAGGCCTCTTCAAGCGCAGAATTGAACCAGCCGTTTAGATCTCCGGTGAAACAGAGGACCCCCTTCCCCCCGTATTTAGGGTCCCATGATCGTCATCGGGATCCATTTTATCGTGCTATGGCGGGATGCTCAAGTTTTGTTTATCGCGGGACCACTGTGGACTATGGACAAGAGAGAAGCCGACATCTGGAGTGCAGGGGTTGGGGGGAAGGGGAGAGAGACCCAGAGATTGCGAGAGAGAGAGAGAGAGAGAGAGAGAGAGAGAGCAGAAGGGAGGTAGGGAGGGAGAGAGGGGAGAAAAAAGAGGGAGGGAGGGAGGGGGGGAGAGAGAGAGAGAGAGAGAGAGAGAGAGAGAGAGAGAGGATGCATCCAGAGAAGCGCAAGGAGCAGTACAGGGAGTGCATGAGGAACCACGCGGCGACACTCGGCACCTACGCCGTGGACGGCTGCGGCGAGTACACCCCCGACCCTTCCAGCCCCAGCGGCCTCCAGTGTGTTGCCTGCGGCTGCCATCGAAGCTTCCACCGCAAGTACGTGGCGGTCGGTGAAACGGGCAGCGACGGCTCCATGGTGGGGTTCTCACCGCCATCGGCCTCCGATGAGAGGAACGACAGCAAGAAGAGGACGAGGACCAAGTTCTCATCGGAGCAGAAGGAGCAGATGTTGCAGTTCGCAGAGAAGATTGGGTGGAGGGTGCAGCGGAAGGACGGCGGACAAGACGAGATCGCGAGCTTCTGCCGTGAGATTGGCATTACCAGACAGATGTTCAAGGTGTGGATACACAACCACAAAGTCTCGTCGACGTCTTCCTCCGCGACCACGGGCACCAACACCACCGCCACCGATTAAAGCCGACCCCTTTCCTTGACCCACTTGAGGGGCGATGACGAGAAAGAGCCCTGAGAGAGAGAGGGAAAAGGGGAGACGTGGGGGCGCGGAGAGAGGAAGAGAGAGGAGAAGGAGTTATAAATTGTGCCATTTTTTCAACTTATCCTAATTACCTGGAAGATCTCGTGGTCTTCAACTCCCCCCAACACCCCCCCTCCTTCCCCACCTTCTTTTAATTTGCTTCTTAATTTTTCCTGCATTTCATTTCACGTTCCGAAAGCCTTCCTCGTCCTCCCATTTCCTTGGGACACGCATATTTTTGCTTACCTGATAACTGAAAAGAGACTCATAATCATATTGTTTTGTGTCGAGGGAGAGAGGAGAGAAGAGAGAGAGGGAGAGAGGAAGAGAGAGAGAGGAAGAGGGAGAGAGGGAGGAGAGAGGGAGAGAGAAAGAGAGATTCATCAAAGGCCTCCTATCAGGGAAAGAGAGGCCTGTAACCTCAAGACTTGCCGTAGACAGAGGGAAGAAGAGAGAGAGAGAGAGAGAGAGAGATGCGGTGATAGCAGATGGCAAGATGATAAGAGAAAGGGACCATGTGTTTTTTCATGTCAACCCCTATTAAGTGTTAGACCCTCCTGGTTAGAGATTGGGCCATACATATTTTCATCTACATACTCAAAATTCGGAAGAAAAAAAAAAAAAAAGAGAGCCAAACCAGCTCTATCTCCGGATCAACCCTCTCCCCCCAAAGCACACCTTCTTCTTCCTCTTTTTTACTAATGATATCCCAAGCTGCATAGCTATCCTCCACTGAGGACCGAGACCAAGTCAAGATTTTGACAGGCCCGGTGCAACTTCAGTCGTCGGGCAAAAAAATCGGAGCTGATGATTCCAGAAATGCCCTCCTATGGCATTCTTCAGAAGATGGGCCTGGCCGGGCCGAGTCACTTTCTTCTCGGGCCCGGACCAGGGACAGACTGGGAAAAGAGCCCGGAGACAGACTCCGGGCCCAACTGTGGGGCACGGAAATCTGAGGCTCCTATCGCCTCAGGATAAGGAGAGAATCCACAGAAAAGAATAGCCATGGCCAGGCGTCCTCCTGGATAATACGGCCGCCTCTCCCTTGTTCGCTGCCGCAGGCAGAGACGTCTCAGCAACGACAGACAAACTTCTTCTCCTCCTCCATGGCGGCAATCTCCACAGTCGCCTTCCTCGGCGCCAAGTGCACGACACCCAAGTCGCCACCGCTCAAGCCGGCGGCGAGGCCTGCCCTGCAGACCCTCTCCATCAGGGAGCTCTCCAAGAGCCTGCTCGCCCTTCGCATGCCCGCCGAGCGGCTCTCGGTGCCTGCGGCCCTCGCTGGCGCCGTCTTCGCCGCCCTGGGAACATCCGACGCGGCCCTCGCGGCACAGCAGATCGCCGACATCGCCGAGGGCGACAACCGGGGGCTGGCTCTTCTTCTGCCCCTCGTCCCCGCCATCCTCTGGGTCCTCTACAACATCCTCCAACCGGCCCTGAACCAGATCAACAGGATGACGAGCGAGAAGGGGTTCGTCGTCGGCGTGGGGCTCGGCGGCGGAATGGCTGCCGCCGGGTTCCTCTCCACGCCCTCCGCGGCGGCGCTGCAGCAGGTCGCGGACGTTGCGGAGGCCGCCGCCGCCGGCGACAACCGGGGCCTCGCCCTCCTCTTGCCCCTCATCCCCGCCGTCCTGTGGGTCCTCTATAACATCCTCCAGCCGGCGCTGAACCAGATCAACCGGATGAGGTCCGGTTGACGATCGGAGGTCGTCTTCGTCGTCGCTGTACATCCACGAAGGTTTCTGTGTAGTCGAAGATGATCCATCCATCTCTCTCATCACCCTCGATACGTCGGATTCGTACTGTTTCAATTAATGAATAAAGTTTCGGCCCACGCCCGGCGGGAATTGGGCCCACGGGGATCTGATTGTGGGTTAATAAGCCCATATCAGAGTGGGTTAAAGCCCAATTCCCTTAATCTTGGAGAATCAATCATCTTAATGGGCCTAATATTGGGCCATAAACGTGACCCAACTCTTTTCTGGTGGATAGAGCCCATAAAAGATGGGCCCGTCCACTATGATAGTTGGGCCGCGACGGGATCTGACCTAATTAAAAAATGGGCCCCAAGAAATTGATCGGGCCACAGAGGAAATAAATCTCTGGCCCGCTAAAGTATGGGCTTCAAAATAGACCCAACGTTGGCTGAGCCGCAACAAAAAATATAACTGTCATGAGTGTTTAGCTCGACCTCATTAAATATATTTATATATATAATAAAAATACATTTAATGTTATTAAAATATTATGTTTAAAATTTTAAAATAATTTTAACTAGTAAGGAGTATCAATATATACATATATATGGATACACAACATTAATAATTTTTAAGAAACCAAAAAAATATATGAAATATGTACATTATTTTATAAAAATAGCCTGCAGGTGGTCAACCTTGCGCAATCAAAAATTTTACATAATTTTTCAATACGAAAAACTTTCTCAATGAAAATCAAAAAGCGTTTAAAAGGGTTCTATGCACATAAAACCTTCATACATGCTCAACATTAGATAGTTTGGACTTCTCAAAGTGTTTTGAAATATACTAACCTTTGTCTTAAATAAAATTTCCCACGTTGAAAAAATAGTTTAATAAAAATATTAAACTTGTAATTATCTTTAATGTTACAACTTAAAGATGATGCTAATTTATTCTAATATTTATTGAAACATTAATGAAAATAATCATCAAATAAATTACATCTTTTCTTGCTTGTGTTTTTATGCAAAAAAAATTTAAAAAAAGAGTTGATCCATGTGAAATGAGCAAATGCAAGTAGTTATACTAAATGACGAAAAAGAATGAAACCAATTTTTTCATATTGCCTACCAATTATTAGGTCTTTGCATTTTTCACATGTAACAATTGAAGAAAATTTATTTATTGACCATTTTCTCCATATGGAGTAAGTTCACACATATATCAAAACAATCTACTCAATGAAGGCAACAAAGGTTACAACTATTAAAGATTTACATTTTCTTGAAAAAAAAATTGAGAACCAAGTGGATGTGCCAAGACATCAAACCTTTCAACTTCTATGGATCAACAACTCTACATTTTAAAAAAGAATACATTTTGTGGATAGTGTATTATTTTAATATTTTTTATTTTTAGAAAGTATCATTATGACATTGGTTGTGAATAATAAAGGCTACACTAAATATATTGGTCATATCTAAAGACAAAAGTCTTAATAAATGAGTAAATGCTAAATATTTTGTCACTAGTTAACAAGTCATAAATCTAGGGATACAATACCAAACTAATGTACTTGCATTAAAGAATATGGAGAGTTAGTTGTTGACTGAAAGGAGAAGCCATTTAAAAATAAAGTAAACAAAGAATCAAATCACTATAAAACCCACATGTTGTTTATGTATTGGAGAATTAACGACACACATTTATTAACACATCTTGAAGTGCTAACTTGCCCAATCCACATGAGTCCAAATGTTAGAAGTCTGCTCAATTATAAATAATTTTATTTTAAAATTTTAGAAAACTAATATTTAATAGGTACATGGGAATCTTACTTGAATGAAAATTTACGGAGTATTGTAGTGCTGATATTTGAAAAAATCATTAAAAATTTAGGGGTAATGTGAATAGAAAAATATATCATGTATATATTATTTGAATTTTTAAGCCTTTAATATTATAAATTAGTTGTAGTTTTCAATTTCTATATCACTCAAATGATTAGATTATATAATTTGATAATGAAAATAAATTACGGATAATTTATATTTTATTTTCTATCAAATTAGTTTTTCACTTTTACACAGAAATTATAGTTTTGGTTGTGTTATTTAGATTATATTTTCCGCTTCAATTTGGTAATTAGTTTTGATGTTGAATTCTCAGTGCATTTGATAAGCGATTTTTTTGATCATGTTGATAAGAGATATGTGTTTGATCTTATTTCTTAACACTTTTGAAGCACACTTACCTCCTTTGAGTGTTATGTTTGAAAATTACTTAATAAAAAATATGATATATTTTTATTATATTTTTAAATTTATTTTACTCATTTATTATGTTGATTTATGTTATTTTATATTTTTGAGTTGTGTTCGCCACCTATGTTATTGATTTGTATTCAAATGATCTTCATGTTGTATTACTCTTACTTGTAAAATAATTGAATTTTTATATTCTTTAATCTTGATTTTGCAAGAACTTTTTGATAAAAATGAAAAAACTACTGATGTTGTAAGTTGTTTTATTAATCAATTTTGCAAGTATGTTGTCTTTTTTAACTTTTGATGATCAAAAAGTTTTTAAGATGAAATTTTTATGCTCAACTATGAAATTTTTTAATTATGTTCATCTTCAAATAAACTCTTTTATAGTTGTAAGCAATGTTTAGTTACATTTGGAATTAAAATAAAACCAAATTTCTTGTGAACATTTGGCAAAATGTGCTTCTGATAAACACATTCAGTTTTTTCTATTAAAAAATTTAAAATGTTACTTATGGTCATTAGACTACAAGTAAAATGAGACCAATTCATTCTAAATTTTAGTCCTTTCACAAGGAAAAACCACATAATGAAGTGAATAATTTGATAACATGCAAGTTTGTTGTCTTCATTACTTGGTAGTTAGAACTTTTTATCACATCTTTCTAATTCTTTGAAGATATTTTTATATTATATTTTGTTATTTATGATGTAAGGACTTCACAGATGTTCTTGAGTTAAATTATGATGATCTTCATTCAAAGGGTGTCCTTTGTGAATTCTCATGCACTTCTGATGGAAAATCTGTCAATTTTCATGAGCATTTGAAAAAAATTGTGTTCTATGTTTTATGTTTATTTGTAATAATATATCATAGACTTTTTACCTATTAATTTATCACTTGTAAATCCTATTTAGTTTTGAGTAATCTTTATCTTGTATAGGTAATGCTAAAAATAATGAGAAATAATGTAGTTGTAGTAAACAATGATGAAGAACTCAAAGAATTAGAAAAAAACAATGATAAGTGTTACTTGGTTGAGTCTTGTGATTTTTTATTGAGATTTTCCCAATATTTTTCAAGTAGTATATGTTGATAACTTATTGACCATACTTAGTACACTTTTCGCATTTATACTTAGATAGTTTTTCCATGTTTTTTGTAAGTTTCATGTTCTTTTTATAACACTTAATGTTATTTAGGGTCTTTATTTCTTACTTACTTTGACTTTGTTGGAATTTTCATCCACTAAATATTCAATATTTATTAGTAGAATTACCTCCCTTGACAAACTTCTCAACCTCTAGTTAAAAAGATTTCATAGTTCTTGATTTAGTTTCTCATATAATGATCTTTGGTCAATGAATACCATATGTGATTTTTCATGTAATTCTATTGAAAAATTTAATCTTTTTGGTGAGTATTTGAAAAAAATGTGTTCTATTCCATATGTTTATGATAAATTATTTTGTTTGGGGAATGGTGAGGAATTTAGACATTTAACTCTGCATGAATAAATGGATAAATGACTTGAAGAGTTGGAGAAATAGTCTGGACATAAGGGTACTTGGTCAATTATTATATTTTTGTAAATATTTTTATGAATTATTTGCTTATAATATATGTTAACAAGTTAATGAGCATATCCTATGAATTTTCTACTTTTATAATTAGTTAATCTCACATACATTTGCATTTCTTGCATTCTTGTGTTTTTCTTTAAGAATTTACATTCTTTGAGTTATTCTATTTTTTTCATTGTAGAAAGTTGATCTTACCAAAAACCTCGTAGCAAAGATTCCAAATTTGGAGTTAGAATTTTTTCTCTTATAAAACTTATCAGGTCTTAGTCATAATCATTACATGAAATTATTGACATAAATGATGGCAATGATCTTTATTCAAAAGGTGTAGTAGATGATTCCCATGTAATTCTCATAAAAAATATGTTAGCTTCTTGGTAAGCATTCAAAAAAATTTATCTTATATGCCATACATTTACTATCAACAGTTTTTCATATGTTATCTTCCTATTAATATATTAGTTTATATATCACAACTCCAATGTGATATTGTATAATCTATGTTGTGCATAGTGACATTGAGAGTAATGATAATAATTTGGGATATTCAATTATTTAAGAAAAATATATGATATGAGTGTGTTTAAATTTATGATACATGTATTATGAATATTATGGTAGTTCAATTATAATTTTTTGCAATATTAAATTCAAAATTAAAGAGATTTTCGAAATTTGATAAATCATTGTCTAAACAACACTACTAGAACAAAAATTAAAACTGGAAAATAAAAAAAATTCTGACAGGTACAACTATCTTCTTCTATTCACTTAAAGTAGTATTGGAAAAAATTTATTTATTTAATTTATTTATAGAAGAAAATTTAGGATCTTTACTCCAAATTGTGTTAACATATCATCTACTTTTAGAGAAGGTGTAAAAAAATTGAAGGAAGAATATTTTTATTTCAACATTATGACTTAATTAGGCATATTTAGTCTACTTAATATTTTTCAAAACCCATGGCACTTTTTTTAATATTTTATTCAAATTAGAACCCTAGAAGTAACATATCTCTTATTATCGTGAAAAGATGTTTGTACGGAATATTACTACTTTAAAATCAATATTTTCATAATTATTACATTTAAACATGATAAATTTTAATGGCTTGATATGCATTATGTGAGACTTATCTCGATCTTTGTACAATTTGGGCAAGCCTCGATAAGTTTCAACTCATATGTTAATTGAGTTATAATTGACCTTAATAATGTTGACATCCTTAATAGGACTTATATGACATACTATTTTACCGTGTAGTAAAAAAAAAAAAGGAGTTAAATCCATAGGGCACAAGATTTTTGAATCCTTGAATCCATGGTGATCCAAATAATTTGTTTGAATTCACAAAAATTATTATGATATCTTTTGGAGTAATGGGAGCTGTGAGGAATAGAAGAATTTTGAGTGAATTTAGAATTTTGAGTGGGTAGAAATCATGCACTAAATCTATGTGACTTGAAATTTTTAGTACTTGAATCTGCAAATGTTAACCAAGGAGACTCTTGAATCTACAATGATAAAAAAAAATACTACCTTGAATACACAAAGGTGTAGGTTTAAATCCACTAACCAAAAAACATCACAAAAGAGAAAATTTGCATTAACCAACTTGATTTTATTATTACACTATGGTGACATTTAAATAGGTCTAAAATATCTATCATGCCCATAAAAATCAGGCCAAAATTGGATATTAAAATAAACCCCTTAAAATATGAAAATTATTAAAACTAACATTGTGGTGTATTATTCACGCACTTTATTTGAGCATAATTTGGTTTTTGGCATTTTTGAATCTTATTATATTTATATTCCACTTTGCACATTTTGAGAATGGTCCGACCATTAGTTTTGAGCTTCTCTTGATACTATTTTACATCACGTGGGCTGTTAATATTCCAAGGTCAGGTCATTGATGTACCATACTATTTATTATCCTTATAAACCCAAATTCTCTTTACAAGATTATACTCTATTATGCTATTCAGGAAAATATAAGCATTACATATGCATTAATTCTTTGAATGGAGTGGTTTTTATTTTTAAATTATTTATAAATCAACCACTTATTATTTCTGTTTATTGAATATATTGTCCTCTTAAAATAAGGAAATCCCATTGAATTTAGTAGCACCGGATGTCCAGATGTCAGTAGGATGCTCCGGCGGATCACCACAACTGACACGTCCATGCAGTAACAAAGGATGACATGCCTCTCTCTCTCTCTCTCTCTCTCTCTCTCTATCTCTATCTCTCTCTTCCCGCCTAAGAAGGGTCGCCCCCCAAAAGGACACCTGCTTCTTTTTCCCTACCGCGCGCCCTACCCTGGATCTTCTCCCCTCTCCTCGAACGTCTCCCATCGTCTTCTTCCTCTGGCTGCACGTCGACGAGCATATCGCCGATGTCGAAGTCCTCCTGGGGGCTTCTCTATTCCTCTCTCAAGCCCCTGACGCTTCTCCTAACCCTCTCTTTCCTTTCCCTTCTCCTTCTCTTCTCCCGCTCCGACACCTCTCCGCTCAGCCCGAAGCGTAACCCTAGCGCCGCCCCTTTCGACCTGGATTTCGGCCTACCACCGTCCTCCTCCTCCGGTGGCGGCGCCGGCATACGGATTCGTCCTGGCAACCGGAGTTACAGAGAGTACATTGCCCGGCAGCTGAACAAGACCCTCGACCCCCGTCTCCGCCGCCTCTGGACAACCCGCGACTGGGATCGCAAGGTCGCCGTCTTCTCCTCCTTCTTCCTCCGCCACCAGTCAGAGGGGCTCCTCCGCAACTCCTCGCGTGCCCTCTGCATCGGCGCCCGCACGGGCCAGGAGGTGGCGGCGCTCCGCCTTGTGGGGGTTGCCGACTCCCTCGGCATTGACCTCGTCCCCGCTCCGCCGCTGGTGGTCGCAGGCGACTTCCACCGGCAGCCCTTCCCCAACCAGAGCTTCGACTTCGAGTTCTCCAACGTGTTCGACCACGCCCTGCTGCCCGCCAGGTTCGTGGCGGAGGTGGAGCGGACGCTGCGCCCCGGCGGGTTCTGCGTCCTCCACGTCGCCCTCCGCCGGCGCGGAGACCGCTACTCGGCGAACGACCTCTTCTCCGTGGAGGCCCTGGTGGCGCTCTTCCACGACTCCGACCTGGTGGGAACCCGCAGGGTCGACGGGTTCGGCCTCGACACCGAGGTCGTCATGCGCAAGAGGAAGACGACGGCATAGCAAAAGGAAACACTACTACCCCTTGCCTTCCATGCGGAGGATGAAGAGGAAGGGGCCATGGCTGCAGACCCATGCTCTTCTTCTGTACAGGAAACCCATCCTTCGCCAACCTTCGCATCCCATCTCATCCATCCACAGATTCTTCCATTTCCCTTGCCCCTGTTCTTCCTTCCTCTTCGAAACCCGCATCCATCTCTGTCAAAAGGAGAAATCTGCATGTTACTCGATTATCTAATTTCGGTCTCGATGCGATTATCCGCCCTGCGAGCTGGAGGAGATGCAGTTTCCGTCACTCACAACCCCAAATCTCTCTCTCTCTCTCTCTCTCTCTCTCTCTCTCTCTCTCTCTCTCTCTCTATCTCTCTATCTCTCTCTCTCTCTCTCTCTCTCTCTCGCTATCTCTCTCTCTCTCTCTCTCTCTCTATCTCTCTCTCTCTCTCTCTCTCTCTCTCTCTCGCTCGCTGTCTGCTCTCTGACTTTCCTTCGGGTGGCCGCATGTGACTTCCTGGGCCAGCGTGAGAACATCTGTTGACGCCGCAGAGGCAACGGCGGGCAGGCGCTGTTCGGCAGCTCGAATACGCAGCTTTTCTCTTCCTCCTCCGCCATCTTATGGAGATGGACGGACGGGGTCCCCGCCATTAATAAAACGGGGGTTTTATTATAATTTTATTAATCATCATCATATGAATAAAACCGATTTTCTCCTCGCCGCGGGCTTTTTGTAATTAATTGAGGATTTTAGTATTTTATTGCGAAATAATAAGCGCATGGTTCTTCTACAAAACTTGTGAGAACGAGGGCACATCCGATATTCTGTTAAGATAGAGGACGCCCGCTGTCTAATTCCGCAATCGTCGCTGGGCGTGGTCCGCTGATGGGACCGGAGGATCCTGTGGGTCCTACATTTTTGAACTGCCGACCGGAGGTTGGGAGACGGTTGAAACGCTAACGGACGGCAGGAGGTGGCGCCCGTGCGCGCGCTCACGTGCATTGCAGAGAGAGAGTGATATAGAGAGAGAGAGAGAGAGAGAGAGAGAGAGGGGGGACACGCCTGCACCGGTCGGTCGGCAGATACAGCAAGGTGCTGTGTACGGGCTGCTCGCCATGTGCCCCCAAAAGGAGGACTAGGCACCTGAATCAGGCCCCCCTTTTCACGTCGACGCGGGGGAACACAAATCTCACTCTCGGGAGTGATTTTCCCGATCGTGCGCCGCACCTCTGCACCGCCCATCTTGGGAGGCAGCAGAAGTCGGACGGTCGAGATTCGAGTAACAACTTAAGAAAGCCGACATCGGGAGGACATCCTCGCCCAAAAGACGGACCCCCGATTGGGAGGCACGCCGCCCTTCCCTTCCCATCCCTTCTTCCAGACCATTTCTTTATCCGAGGTCGGCCTGTCCATTAATGGCGCCGCCGCGCACGCCTGTAAAGCCCCTCCGCCCCTCTCTCTTCTACATAAGAGGCCCCCGTTTTCTCCTGCACCTGCGAGAGAGAATGATGAAGCTGAGATCGAGGAGGCTATTCAAGAGCAGCAGCAGCAGCTCCAAGAACGGCGGTGGCGCCGCGGACGGCGGCGCCGCCGGCCGTGGGGAGATCAAATGGGAGCTCCGCCCCGGGGGAATGCTGGTGCAGAAGAGGGACGACGGCGGCGGAGGCGGCGGCGAGGTGATCACGGTGAGAGTCTCCGCCGGCGCGCAGGGGCACGACGTCTGCATCGAAGCCACCTCCACTTTCGGTGAGCCCTCTCCTTCTTCTGCCTCCGCCGTCGGAGAGGACTACGAGGGGCTGAGCTTCGGGGGCAATGGGGTTTCTGCAGGGGAGCTGAAGGCGGTGCTGTCCATGGTGACGGGGCTGGAGCCGGCGGCTCAGAGGCTGCTCTACAAGGGGAAAGAGAGGGAAGACGGGGACTTCCTCCACATGACGGGGGTGAAGGACATGGACAAGGTGCTGCTGCTGGAGGACCCCGCCGCCAAGGAGATGAAGCTGCATGCTCTGAGGAAGACGACCCACCCGCCCATCGGCTCTCCCCTCCCCACCATCAAGGTTTAGGGTTCTTCTGGTCACTCCACGAGGAAGAGGGGTCCCTCCCCTGTCTGTCTGCCGTCTTGAGTTAATCGTCGCCTGAGGCGAAATGTGTGAAGGTTTTTCTTTCTGGAGTCGAACCCCCCAGCTGTATGATGGGAGAGGTTTAGAGAGATGGGCTCTCTTCGCCCGTTTGATCATGAGCACCAGTTTGGCCAATGCCCTTGCTAACTTGACAAATGCATATAACATCACTCATCAGCCCAATGTTTCTGTGCCATTCGCTTGTTTGTAAAAGCAACAGATAATGGTAGCTCCACAGCTGAGACACCAACTCAATAAATCAACACATTTTAAAATAACAATAATAAAACGGGGGTCATAAACGGATTCAACGGAGGATCAACTCCAGCGCTGGGAGTTCTGCCGGTAGAATTGACCGTAGGGAAGAGATAGATAGATAGATAGATAGATAGATAGATAGATAGAGAGAGAGAGGGAGAGAGGCATGTCTTTTATAGAAACTTGGATGATATAACACCAATTACAGATTAAAGTGTTCCAACTGACGACTTCTCAAAGGTTGACCATTTGAAGGGCAACAGAGGTCAATCTTCAAAATGGAGAAAATTTCAGAGAATAAATCGATTTCGAGATGCGGGCAGACCTGAAACGGGAGAAGATGAGGCCTACTCCTCACCAATCTTGAAGAAGGTGTATGATAAGATCAGGTTGTTGACGCCGTCCATCTTTGGGTCGGTCTCAAACTCGGGATCAATGTAGAAGAACACCTGAAGATGCCGGTGAATCATCTGGATAAGCCGCAGAATCAACAGAGAGAGAAAGAGGAGAGGGCCAGCTCCTTACAGGCATGTCGATCTGTTCACCGGGGAGAAGACGCTGTTCTTCGAAGCAGAAGCATTGAATCTTGTTGAAGTAAACCGCCGCCTGCAGGATGCCAAAGAGATTGACTACTCTGATGCGCTAGAGAAATTGAATGATCTTGGGGAAGGATAGCCTTAAATCTCGTTGATCTAGAGAAGGAAACCACGAGACGGATAGAACAGGAATAAAACCATGTAGACGAGATGCCAACAACTTAACCAAAATGTTTTATACTGCAAATGAAAAAGAAATCAAAAGGAGATTGAATGCAAAGAAGGAATCCCTCGGCATATCAGGAAAAAGTCCTCGCGTAAAGCTTTTAATGACGTCAAACATTCCCGGGGAGGAACCTCTTCAGGTAGATGCATAACCATAAATAATTGAATATATATATATACAGATCGGCAGAATTTTTCAGCACCAAATGAACTCTGTACCTCAGTTTGATTGATCTAAATACCTCCCTCCAAAGAAAAAGTTGTGAAGAAACAATTCCCGTATGACCATATGACTTGTGCCCGTATGTAGACAAGATTTGGGCCCATATAACTATTTCCCACAATAGAAACAGGGGGAGCCGAGAAAGTCGGCGAATGTAGAGTGGTGCATGGAAAATGTTGACCCAGAAGACTACGATTCGAATGCTCCAGGAGCCATTAAAATCAAAACACATACTGTCCCACAACCACCAATGGAGAAAGAATAAAATTGAAACGTATGCTGGAGTTAAGTTAATGATTCGCTTGTACTTCAAATAATATGATGAATCGAAGCCAAAGAGGTATCAGACCTTCATGGGTGTGACATTGTACGTGGAGACGCCAGTTATTGGAGTTGAACTTCGGTTTTCAGCGGTATAAAATGCAAGAGCGCTCTCTCCAGGTTTTACTCTCACCTACGAGGAGAGAAGGACCAACTACGGGATCAGAAAAAAATTATGAACAAGGACTGCAGAGTGTTGAAGAACGTACCTCTCTTTGCGTCGGGATGAATTTCCATGGCATCCCATCCGCAACGTCGGCATTGAATTGAACGACAAGCTCCCTGAAAATACAACAGGAAATGAACCCATATTTCAACGAAATGGAACTTTTCTACGGAAAATAGAATTGAATCAACGAAGATATAGCGCCCGAAGCTCGATGATAGTTCCCTTATTAATACGAAGATGCATCAAGAAAAGTAAAATCAATGAAACAGGAAAAGAATGTTTAATTCATTCCAAAGCAGATGGATCTTTGCAGCTGTTAGTCGCCGAGGAGAACCTCATCATACTTCACAATAAGGAATAAGAGCAGAGGCATCCAAGTGTCTCCTTTATGTCAGTTTTCTCATATCTTGACTCAGACCCATCCCGATCCTCTTCTACTACCCTCTGAAATGTGATTCAACAAGCTTATCAATGGCCAGCAGCCCCATCTGCCCGAAAAGGACTTATCTTCGTTCTGTCTTGATTTTACTCTCAGAAAACTGCTGATGAGAAAGGAGAATAATATCTAGCATTTCTGTGATTTTCCCAGCAGTTGCCCTAAAAGGATCAACTGTTTCCTCTAAGAAAATAGCAGAGGCTCAGTAAACCGCCCCATTTATCAGTGGAATTCCTCATGAATTTTACGGCACAGCCATTTCTCCACTCAGCCTTCAAGAAGTCACATGATCTGCTCAGCTCTTTGACTAAACCATCACACATGACCACAAGCATCAATGAATCATGCCCTTATTCACCTAAAAACAATATTCCCTCAGTAATTACAGGACATTTAGGGAATTTCTGGTTCTAAATTCACGAAAACGAAAGGAAGAAACGAGCATAGTCGACTGTCGTTTGCAATTCGTTCAAAGAAAAACCGAAAATTAGAGAAGAAACGGTTGACCCTAAATAGTACCTTGAAGACGTCACACCATCCTGGGAGTGCCGCGCAATCTTTTCCTCCACGGTCTGTCATTCCTTGTCAAAAACCATGGGTTCCATCATTTCGCAGATTGAATAAAAAATTAAGAGAACATAGAAGGAAGACGGAACTTCTTCCGCTTACCTCGCGGCGTTGCACGGTGCCGCCATATCCGGTAGCCTGGCAGAAGCGTCGGTATAGCGGGACGGCGGCATACGATGCGCCAACCATGGCGCAGGCCACGCCGACGAGATATACGAGAGTCTTCTGCGATCTCTTGTCCCTTGCGGCAGCCGCAGAGACGCCGGCCGCAGACGAGGAGTATTCACGCGGAGCGCCGGCGCACGGAGACAATCGGGCCCCGGAGGGGGCGGCTGTGGCAGGGGAACATCTAAACAGGAAGGGAAAGCCCGCCCGATCAGACGAGGGGGAGAATCGGATCTGTGAAAGATGGCGGCTGAGGAGGAGGCGATTTCTCGCAGCGGCTGCTGAGGGTCTCGGAAGGGGCGGTGGCATTTCGTGGAGGAGGGGTTGACGCCGGCGGGAAGGACGGCCGCACTTGTAGCCTCCGCTATTCGCCCACGGGGTACGAAATTTTCAGATCTTCCTGGCTGAACCTCTAAGCTCGTGACCAGCAGAATCGTCAAATGACTCGCTACTCCGACTCGTGACCCTCCCCTCTCATTAAAATATTCAACTTTTCTAGTAATTATCAACTCAAATTAGCCATTTTAATGGATTTTTAAATTAATTGTGTAATTTAAGTATATCCCGAGTCCGAAGCCCACCCCCTCTCTTTCTCTCTCTCTCTCTAGATTGAAACGGAGAATTGGGCCGAATGGACGAAATGGGCTATAATACAGGCCATTAAAGTTACTTAGGGCTCGGGCTGGAATGGGCGAGTCGCTGCCCGGTCCGTTGATACCTTCACCGATCCTTTATAACGATGGGAAAAAACAGAGAAATATAAAAAAATAAAATTAAATATATTTGCGTAAATATCATTATATAGTAATTTAGAGAGTTTCTGGTAGAATCTCTGGAAATTTCTAGCGACTTTGGGCGGCAATTTTTCGAAGAAGTGAGAATTCAGAGAACGTGGAATCGAAGCCTCTCGTTGATTCGTCGACGGCAGAGAAGAAGAAGAAGAGGCAGGCGACGAACACGTTAGATTCCTGAAACAAACCAACAGCAGAGAAGAACCGAAGGAAAGAGGATGCGTTTCTCGACAATTTTTTTTCACGAACGGAAAGAAAGAATGCTTCGAGAACATCGTCTGCCGATATCGATGCCGATTCCGATTTGGTCGTCTTCTCACTGCCATCTTCGCCGACGTCGCGCAATCATTGCTGAGGAGCGGCAGCAACAGCACGGTCCTGGAGAGTGTTGGGGAACTCAACCACCCGTCGACTGCGCCAGAACCTGTAGATCAAGATGGCGTTGGAAACAACCACCGACAAAGATATGGCGAAAATGATGGCCGCCTTCAATTCCCAGGGGTGAATGTGCTGAAGAATGATGACTATGTCGATGATCACGAGAGTGATGGTCATCGGAGTGAACACGATGAGGTCGAACCCCTCCGAAATTCCTCTCATATCCGGCTGATCCATCCTTCTGCTCAGTCTGCCTCCCACACTCCATGGATCAGCGACGGGAAAAAGGAGCAAAAATGCGGTAAAAAAATCATACGGCGTACCGTTCTTGGAGCGCTGCTCCCTCGCTCCGCCTCCTTCCTTTACTGCCGCCAAGATCCCCCTTCCACCTCCTTTCGACCCTCACTCCCCTCTCCCCCCTCCCTCTTCCTTCTCTTCTCTTCTGTTGTTTCTACTGGAAGTGGAGGGAGAGAGCATCACAGTTGCCAGAGACGTACATCTATAAATAGGCGGGAGTGTGTACAATCTCTTTGTATTAGTGGGCCTTCTCTCTACAAACAGTGAGTCCGGCCCACTAATAAATTGGAAGCCTATTATCAATATTTATTTTGTGGAAATTACTCGTGCTTCATTGAAATTTAAACCTTAAATTAAAATATTTAAATACAATATAAAACCAACTAAAGATATTGATGTCATAAATCAGAATTTTCTTCTTGCTGAGAACGGAGAAATAATGTAATGCTCCAGGAACCCATCTCTCTCTCAATGTACTGATAAACGTGCTAAGTGCAACAGTTCCTACATTGGTTCAAGCTAGAAGCTACACCCCCCCTATCCATCTATCTATCTATCTATCTCTATCTCGCTTTCTCTCTCTGTCCTTGTCTTAACACACAGTTGACTGCAAATTTCGTTTGCTGTAAGAACCCAAATAATGGAAGGATTAATGTTTCAAGAATCAGCCTCTCTCTCTCTCTCTCTCTAGAAATTGAAAGAGAAAGTTGTTCGGCGCAAGAATGAAGACCAGAAACACGAAACGCTTCAAGAATGGAGCCGATCTCTAGAAATGCAAAGACAGTCGTTTGGTGCAGTAATGCAAAAAACAGAAACATCTAATGCTTCCAGAATGGAGCTCTCTCTCTCTCTCTCTCTCTCTCTCTCTCTCTCTCTCTCTCTCTCCCTCGCTGTCTCGCTCAAGAAGTCTACTGACCAAACTCGGTACGTCCACATTACAAGCGCGCGTCGAAACAAAATCTTCAAGAACGGCACATTCCACTTCCCTCTCTCTCTAGAAAATTGCCCCAGACCCTTGTATGATCGTCGTTAAGCAGCAGCAGCGGCAGCAGGAGCGGCAGCAGCGGCGGCAACAGGAACGACATCGGAAGCGGGGGCAGGAGAGGGAACGGGGACTTGAGCAGGCCATCTGCTGCGCCAGATTCTGTAGACGATGTAGCACACGGCGGCAAACAGCGCCGCGGACACAGCGGCGATGAGGGAGACCTTGAGCGCCAGCGGCTGAATTATCGCAAATACGAAGGCGATCTCCACGACCACGAGAATCAACACCACCATCGGAACCCACAAAAGTGGATCCAACTCCTGCGCCTCCTCTCCCATCCTCGTCCCATAGACCCTTCTAACGTGCATCTCTCCCACCACTGCCTTCCGAGCTTCTCTCTCCCTCTCTCTCGCTCGCTCTCGTTTGGCCTTCTGTTGCAACGGCGGATAGATTAAAGCAGCGAGTATATATAGAGAATGGGGTTCATCGGCGTCTGATCCAAAGCCTCTGAGCTGTTTCTCGGATCATGCACTGGAAATCGTTGCCCTGACGCACCTATGGATCGACGCGACCTGACTTCCGCGTTTGATGAAGCAGAACGTATTTTTAAATTAATTATATTTTAAAAAGTACACAATAACGCATGGCTGTAATGTCTAATGATTCTCGGAAAAGAGAAAAAGAAAAGGAGGAAATGAGGAATTTAACCGGGTAAAAATATTTTCTCGTATTTTTTGTCAGATTAAATATTTTGAAGATAGCTCAATATTAAGTGATTATAATTTAAATATTATGGGTTTATGTGATTAATAAATATATAATCGGTTCAAAGCTAGTCCCGAAGATTGAATGCGACAACAAAAATCCCGCAAGAGCGGAAGAATTAATCCTCGAAGAATGTAAATCTCTTTCTCTTTCTCTCTCTCTCTCTGGAAGTCCAGCAGGATCTACAAATGGTTCCTGCCTCCCTTTATTTTCCAAGAAGAGAGAAATAATGCATCAAGAACGCAGCTCTCTCTCTCTCTCTCTCTCGCTCGCTCTCAAGAAAAAAGAAAAAAGAAGCGAAGGATGGAAGAGAGGGCTGTGATTTGCTTCGCTTCTCATCGCTACGCCGTCATGGTTGAGCGGGAGCAGGGGGCGCGGCAGGGCTAGAGGAAGGGCTGGGGAACTGATCCATCCTCCGCCTGCGGCAGTATCTGTAGATCAAGACGGCGATGAAGGAGAGGAGCCCAGCAGATACGGCGGCAATGAGGCCCCATTTGAGTCCCCGAGGAGGGATGTCCTGGAACACGAGGAAGACGTCGATGGCCACGAGAATCACCGCCGCAAATGGAGAGAACACGGCCAGATCGAACGCCTCCGGATGCTGTTCTATCCTCACAGTTTCCATCCTCTCTCTCTCTCTCTCTCTCTCTCTCTCTCTTGGTGTCTCTGGGAGCGAAGCGACTGCCCCTGATATTTAATGGGATGACGATATATGTAGCTCCCGATGGGAATCTGTAGCGATTATCTTGCTAGGATCAGTGCGGAGGAGTCAACGGTCAAGATTGCAGTTGTTCATGGAGCTGCCACCACTGCGAACGGAACCATTTGCAACACTGTCGACTTGTGACTCACCGATTAACTGACCAAAGAATCGTTGCGTCTAGGCTCCGAAGTTCGTTAAAAAATGTGTGAATTCCGGACCCATTTGAATCATCATTACGAATAATTTTACAGAAAAAAATTATAAAGTAATTCGTGATCCAGAATTCTGAAAAATTTCTGAAAGGGGATACAACGGAGAGGAAAACAATAATTTATATTTCATAAATATTTAGATATCCTAATTCGCACTCAAATTAGCTTTATTTTTATGGAAAATCTCCAAAGTTTTGTAGGTCGCCGTCTCCTCGCTCGCAGTCGATCGATCAGCGGAAGAAGAAGGAAGGTAAGATAGAAGGAACAAGAAGCGGAAACCCTTATTCATTCCCGGAATAGAGAACGAGGACGGTTCAAGAATTCGCCCTCCGCCGACGTTTTGCTTACAAGAATGAGAAAAGAAAAAAATGATTCAAGAGCTCGCCCCACCGCCGCCGCCCCCTCCGTCGCCGCCCCCCCCCATCACTGCTGAGCTTCAGGAGAGGAGACGGGATGGACTCGGCTGTCGGAACGGCTGGGGCCCCGTGCCGCCCTTCGATTACGCCAGTGTTTGTAGGCCATGAAGGAGACGACGAGGAGCAGTGCCACAGACGCGCCGGCGATGCAAGCCGCTTTCGCCTTCCACGGTTTAATGTCTGCAGCTATGAAAAAGGCGACGGCGGCCAAGAGAAACATAGCCGTCGGAGCGAGTACAACAATATCGAACGTTGGAAAGGCTGGTTGGTTCATCCTTCGGCCGATTCTGTTCGCAGCAACTGGGAGACGATTGAGAAATGGAGGAGGACGCAGAAAGAAGTCCGTCAACGATGATCCTCTCTCTCTCTCTCCTCTCTCTCTCTTCTGATCTGTGACTCGGGGTGGAGGGAATGAACCAGACTTTCAAACGGCTTGGATTATATAGGGAGGTGCCACTGAACCGAGCCGGACCCGGGTTTTGTAAAATTCCGGGCCGGAGATCACTCTGAACCCGGTTCGGTCGGACCGCCACGCCACAGGCAGTCTTACGGAGGAGGTTTTGGCGGGAAACATGATCTGCGTCGTTAGTGGATTGGTTAATGCTCCCGTACTATAAATATCATTGTGCTGTAGGGGACGGAGAAGAAGAAGCGAATTGGTACGTCTCCTTCGGTGGAGGACAGTGGAAAATATCCTCTACGATGGTTGATCCCGCCTTCCACGTTGAACCATGGAGGCAGCAATTGCTGGAGTTTCTGATGAATGCCTGTGTGGTAAGACGACTGAGAAGTATTGTGAGATCTAGTCTCTCTTTCGCTGCTGCTCGTTGCAGATTTCCTGCTCGGTTATTCCCTGCGGTGTTTTAATCCGATATTCCCGTCGATTTCTCCTTTTAATTTGAGGTAAAAGTGTCTCGGCGTGTCTCCGATCGTCAAGTACACGGCGCTGTCCTTTTTCGCGGATAGATTCCTACCATCTCTGCCCAGGTATTACGCGTTTCATTCACGTAAGAATTTGTCAGGGTATGAGGTTGTGATATTAATGCTGCCGCGTTTCTTCAGTTGCGGTGCGTGTTGGTGTGATTCCCTTGGCTACTCATCAATGCCTGGTTTATTGCCCACTTTATTTGTCCTTATATTTCCTGGAGCAGTGGAATGTTCGAAAACGTGATGCGTATACTAGCTGTTAAAAACATTTAGTCCATTTCCCTCTCGCCACATTTCAGAAGCATCTTCTTCTTCTTGTTTACATACCGTTGTAATCGATATAAATATTGTCTTATGATGTTGGAACTCATTTTAAATTCAAATGTTAGAATATTTGGGGACAAAATTCTAGGTGTGATGTAATGGAGAGGTAGTTGGATTTGGAACGTGTGATTGCCTTATGCTTAGCGCAAATCAGCGTAAACCTGTAAAAAAAATTTTAACGACAGAAATTTAAAATATCCGAATCGTATCATCAAGTTTGTGAACATCCTTGATGAAAATAGGAATCTACGCAAGTTGGATCATGCCTTAATCCCTATTTAACCTTCCGTTTTAGTCAGTCCAGGATATTCCGTTTTATTCACTCTGGTTCAGTGCTCCCTCTGTACTCCGACAATTAGCCCACCTGCCTATCTTTTTCCTCCTGTTTCTGAGTAAATCTTTTATTACCCAGTAATCTTGTTGTTATTCTCGATATTTTCATTAAGGTTGAGCACGAATCTGGTAGGCTGATGAGGTCGTTCAATGCGATCGCATCCATCGTTTATTATTAATGAGCTTATCTTAAATCTAAATGTGAAATATTTCTTTGAGTTATAAAGTTATACCATTAGTTCAAATAAATATCGTAGGTTATCATATATCATTTAAACATATTTTGATATGTATTTTTTGAATAATTTGTATGCGAACATATTCAGGTTTTGGACATGAGTATTAGATTTCAAATGTTAGCTGTCAGCGTCATCGAAGGGGTCCTTGTTATCACAGAATTTAGGCTTTCAAATAACTTGCATGTTGACTCTACAAACTTTGGAAAAAAAAAAAACAGGATTTCGCGAGAGGATTCTGCTCAGAATTGGCTTTTGCATCCTTTAAGAGAGAGCAATTTTCAGCTTTTCATTCTCATTTCATTGTGGATATCAAGTAAGGTAACGATCTTTCTAATGTATAGAACAATTACATTGTGATTGTTGACGGCCTCATGAATTTTCTTGCCTTATGCATTCTGAAGTTGCATGATACATACCCTATGTCCTCAAAAATGTTGAAGTCCTTCGGGGATAGGCACATCAAAGATCAGCATTTCACCATGCGGGATTTTGTGGAGGCTGTGAGTTTTCTCCATTTTTCAATCAACTGTTGGTTCTAGCTCTTTCTTCCCGCTGTCTCATATTCTATTTTAGCTCAATGGAATTTCCAACTCTTCTAATGTGATAATTTGTCCTTTTCCTGTTTCTCAGGAGATTATTTTTATGGAGGTACGGAACTTTTTGTCGACAATGGAGTTTTTCTCATACTCTAAAGTTTAATGTAGCCTCAACAGCAACCTTCTCAGGTCTTGAATTATGAAATTGGAGCATCGAATGTAGCCTTCCCTTTCCTGGAAGAACTCTTGATCCAATTCAGGCAATTTGTGCATGAACTTATTTTCCCTGTTAATTTTTTCTTTCTTAACTAAAGACGAGACAATCAACTCATCAACGAAGATACATGGCCTCGTTTCATATTCTAAAGACAAATTACTCGATACTTTCTCGTTCTCACTGTTTTAGATTTACTATAAAAAAAACTTTTCTACGATATAATTACCAAATCTCGTAAAAATGGGGACTCGAGAAGCCTTCACAATAGATTACCACTTCCTACGAATTTTATGCTTCTAGAAATGTTGGCCACAGAAACCCAGTTTTCTTCATTTTATTTCACTTTTTTTTGCACTTATATCCTCTCTCATTTGTGCCTTACCGTGTTTGTGCCTCTGAAAGAGCTTTCATGTGTCAATAGATAGGATTTTGATGCCTTCTTCCATTGATGGCGCAACTGTCAGATGCCCAGCTTTCATCGGGTTACTCTGCCACACATGCGTCTTATAGACCACTTGATTAATAGCGCACTCCAAACGAAAGTTTCCCCATATTCTGTCTTACTCTTCCAAGGTTTTTCCCCCCCCCTCTAAAACTTCAGGGCCATGTCGAAAATTGGGGAGCTTGTCAGCTTCCATGCATGCATGGATATCATGGACCTTCTGTACGAAACAGAAGAAGCGGCGAGTCTTTATGGCCATCCTCGTCCTCTTGCCGCGTCTATACTTGTATGCTCCCGAAACGGCAACAATGTCCACAGTATTTGCAGCCACTACCATTGTTTTCATGTGACTTGTGCAGGTAACCTCATATGTCCTAACAGTTCCCAAACAGCGTTGGGAGTTCCCATTGCTCCCCTGGGGTAAGCTACATTACTTCATTAGCCCATGATCGATCCCTCCATTCTCTTTGCTCAAGTATATCGTCCAAGTTTTAGATTCAATTTATTGCCTACCTTGCTGATCTGTGGGGCCAGTGGGGCTTCGATCAAACTGCATGGTGTAGACTTGATTTGATCAAACTTTTTCTCATGAAATTTTCTCTGTGCAGTGAAGTTCGCCACATCACATGAAGAAGAGCACGTCGAGCAACTTGTCAGGAAAGTTCTTGAACATATATTGGCTCCGACAACTCCATCTCTGTTGAGCCCAAAATAAGAAGAGCCGTCTGGCGAGGTAACAGAACACTAACCATCTCTCTATCATCTCTCCAAGAAAGATGTGGTTTGCTTAGACTTTCTGAAAAGCTTTCCATCCCTACTCCTTCGTTATGATCCCCTCGGCGAGGAATCGCCGTCCATAGTTGGAGGACCCTCTTCCTGCCCCCGCTTCCGGCTATCCAATTCCCTCGTGAAGACGCGTGTTTGCTACCTCTCCACCTACCTTCGTTTTTTGCGTTCCATGCCTCCGGCTGATCCCTCGCTCGCTTATTCCCACCATGGGGCCGAGCGCCCGTCCTCCGAGTGGAACGTTAATCTCTCCCACTTGGATTAGCGCGGTGATTTCCGAAAGTTTTTACCAAAAATCTTCCTTTTATGCCATTTTTACAATCTTCTTCTGCTTCCCAGGGGGTTTATTGTGATGCCCCTGGCGAGAGCTCTCCCGTGACGCTTAGAATTAGGCGGTTTATCGGAACCTACGCGCGCACGTCTTGTTTCCTTGGGTGCTCGTAACTCACAGCCACGGCGTAATTCATCTGTTCCCGGGCTGCCCAAACGTGTTTGGGAACCAGAAAATGAGAAAAAACGAAATCCCGTCCACTCTTTGTTGCCAGGCTTCATGGAGTTTCCCAGTCTCCCATCTGGAACTGATAAGGCGTCTTGTCAGAGCAGGTATGCTAATCAAGAAAAATTGGAGCTTTGAGCCGTAACTGTATGCAGATAATTAGTCTCTCTTACCAAGTTAATAGACACCCAGATTATTAAACCGCTCGTTTTCCTTGGACTTTTTTGTTTTGTTTTGTTTTTGCATCGTGTTTGTGACGACGATGAAGATGACGATGCCACTGGAATCTATACAAATTCGATCGAGCAAGGTAGCACTTTGCAAATATAATCAACTCGGACTTTGGTTTGCGGCCTCTTTATATAGACGTATATCTTGGAGATTATTAAACCGTTGGAACCCTTTGTTTTGCAGTCCTCTGTTTCTTTATGTTCTGATTTGCCCGACACTAACCCAGTGCAATGGTTCTTCATGTTTGGAGTAGCGACTTCTGTGGGGAACATCTCCGTGTTCGTTGGGATAATGCCGAGGCTGGGAAAGTAGGCCACGTGGAGCAGTTCATGGGTAGCCACGTGGTCTCACAGGGGTCTGGCCCGACGCTAATGGACCCAAGCCCATTCGGACCCATCAAGAGTAAATAAATAAATAAAAGACGAAAAAAGCGCCCGCGCTTTGGTGTTGTCAGAGATTTTTTTTTTGAAGAAAAGCGTATCATGCGCCGGATTGATGGTCCGTCGACAAGAAACATCATCGGAGAAGAGGGAAGAGGAGTAACCGGCGAACACCGATGGGGCCTGCGGACATGGCGGCCGGCGGTGGAGAAGGATTCCGAGCGGCGTTGGGCATCAGCGGCGGTTGAACAAACGGCGGTTGACAACGCTTTCTGTTTCTGGGGGGGGCAACGACCACAAGAGGCAGCCCAGGGCGATCCAGATGAGGACCGTTGCGGCGGCCATGGTGTTCTTCTTCGCTGACCCCGCCGGCGAGAGGTAGTACACCACCAGCGTCGTGGCTATCGCGGCCGCGAACATCGCGCAGATCGAGCAGAGGCACCTCGCCCACTGTGCCAACCAGCTCTCAAGTCTCCCCATGCTCCTATCACCGGGTAACATCGAGAAATATATATATATATATATATATATATATGCATGGGGCTAGAGAGAGAGAGAGATTCGTCTTTCTCGTTTCTTGGTGCTGGCCAAGGCGGGGGAGGGAGGGGGGGGGGGGGGAGCTCTTACTCATCGGAGCGCCGGCCACCAAGAAGTCTCTCCCTCACTGCTCGTGCGGCGTCGAACTGCGGCTCCGGGGCTCTTATTTCTCTGGTAGGCTCGACGCGGTCGGTCCTTGACTTCCGGTGTCCCTCTTCGGTCTCTTCTTGGCTACGTGCTTCTTCATATTCACGCTCGGCCTCAGTGATCTCCGATCCAGCTTCCCTTCCCTCTCCAGCCATCTCCACAGCTTCTTCTCTCTCTCCCTCTCCCTCTCCCTCTCCCTATTCACATCCTTCACCCCTCCCCTTCCACTTTGAATATATAGTCTCCGTCTCTCTTTCTATATGTCATGGCCACGGGGGCGTACGGTTAAGTTTGTTAATTTGTTAGGCAGTTTGCTCGACAAAAGTGAACTTCAAGAGAGTAATCTGAGCCTTACGTGTGCTGGGGGTGACAAGAGCAGAAGCCTTGCAATTACAAACAGAGAGAGAGAGAGAGAGAGAGAGAGAGAGCTTTTCAGGGGATATTTCTCATATATCATTAGGCGAAGTGCAGTTAATGATGTGTCGAGGGGGCTTCTTCAGTTTTGATTGAAGATGAGTGGGGGAAAGTCCAGGTGCCCCTCCGCCGCTCTTTACATCCATCCCGGCCCTGTGTAACGGATAACAAGCAAAATCTGTCCTCGAACAGTCTGCTGGTCACGGACCAACCCGAGCAGTCTGCCGGTCCTCCCTCTCCGCCCGCGCGCCAGCGCCAGGGCCGCCACTCCAGCTCCCGGGAGGAAGCTCCTCTGCTGCATCTCCACCACTTCCATTCTCCGTGGGAGGCGAGGTCTCCACGGACCGCCCGGAGCCGCTGGCCACCACGTTTCCCGGCGGAAGGAAGACCCCGGTGCCGGATACGGGGAGCCGGGCGGCGGCGGGGCGCCCCGAAGTGGCCGCGGCCGCCCATGCAGAGCTTGCCAGAGGAACGAGCAATGGCTGTGCGGCGGAGGGCGGAAGAAGGCGATGGGGATGGGCGGCAGGCACTCTGAAGGCAGCGCCGCCGGTGGGGGACCGGTGGCAGGCGGAGTGCCATGGATGGCCGGCGATGGGCAGCGGCGATGCTGCACGTGATGCGGCGGAGGATGGCAGGGGCTCCTTGGGCTGGGACTTGCCGAAGACCAGCACCACGCGGGGCTTCCTCGAGGAGGAGATGGCGTGCCTCGCTTGGTCGGCGCTCCTCCCTTCCATGACCAGCAGCGATCTGTGATCGTCGACACCAACAGTCAGCGCTCGGTCTCCTATAATTAACCAGATTAACGTGCACATACAACACAAATACACACATATTTACACAATTGAATATTATATTTACATCGGCTTAGATAGTGCTCTATTTTCTCGTATGCATCATGTTCAATTTAGTTGGAAGGGAAGAACAGAATGCTCTATTTTATTTATTGATATAATTTCGGCATCATTTTTCGTTCCAGGGTGGTTTCTGACACAAAGAAAATCAAGAAAAAAAAATTAACCAGATTTGGAAAGTCTCGAAGAAGAGTGGAAGTATACCCGGGGAAGAGGGGAAGCTCGAGAGGGCCTCTGTAGCTTCCCCGGTGGTCCGCAGTGATGAGCCGCCCGAACACCACGTCGCACTCCGTCAAGAAGAGACTCAAGACGGGCCTCCCGTACCACGGCAGCCACGTGTGGGGCTGCGAGTGATCACCCTGTACACGTCGGACATCCCGGATCAGGCTCCTCCATCCACGTCATCATTTATGGAATATTGTTTTCCCCACCTCGTTGAAGAAATTAATGACGCAATAATCTGGCTCCTCCGTGGCAACTCCCCGGCGAACCAACCCGTGGAAGATGTCTCGCAGCACGCCGGGGATGGGCTCAACCCTCCCTTCTGCATGCGGCTCAAGATTCAGCGCAGGATGCAAGCGAGTGATTCGGAGGTAAGCAAGGGCCCGCGGTGAGGTTACCGGAGGTGTTGGCATCGTCCGGCGCCCCATCGGCAATGGGAACGCCAAACTGGATCATTTCCCTTCCGTGCCCTTTGGACGGCCTCCTCAGCGCCACGTACGTCTGCCCTGCTTCCCATGGATGGTAATCAACGAGTGACGGCGGTTACATGCTTGAAAGCCGTGGCGGCGGCAAGGGAATTCCTAGTTGCAGTAAAAAAAATGCAATGGCTTCCTAAAATAGCCGCCAGAGGCCCTGGCGGCATGTCGAATCCTACGAGGCTTTCGCCATGCGCTCACCCGCCTTCAATGAAGCGTTGGCGCACACAGACTAATGAAGAAGCTCTCCTGAATTTCCCAGAAGAGGAGGACCTGATCGATATTAATGGAATGAGCAAATCGTACTCTGTTAAGCAGAGTATGATCGTCATCCCCTTGATCGATTCGGCAACCTAAAGTGGAAAAAACGCCATATCATATTCGTTCTTGAAGGTTGCAGAAGAATATAACTTGCCTTGAAGCTCTCCTCTCCTCCCGGAGATCCTCCACTCGTTGACGGCAGAGATCGTGCTTGAAATATCCGAGACCTTGAACAAGCCTTCATAGAGTTTGAGTCCCTCCAGAAGGTTGACCTGCCAGAAGCCTCTTTCGGTGATGACAAGCCAGAGATGGGGAAGATGTGGAGGCAGTCATCTCTAGAAAAAAAAAAAAAAAAACTGGATTAAAAGTTTATGAGCACTTACCATCTTCCCATCGCATAATTCATCACATACAAAAGACTTTGGGGCTGGAAAATATTTTCCCTCTCCCTCTTGGTTTGTAACTGCCTCTGCCGAGAATTTACCATCCTTAGGAGCATTGCTGCCACAAGGGCCTGAATAAAAAGAGCAGTCATGGCCAGAGTTGTTAGGCGTCTAAGGAGTGCCTGCCGAGATCCCCCTCAATTGCAAGTGATGTTTCTATTTCTGTCCATAACTTCTACCAAATCTTTCACATATGCCAGATTATTCAGGATTGTTTACGCAATGCAATAAAGTATAAGTGCACGAAGGAGTTTGAAATAGGGTAAGGAAAATCTGGAGGAGAAGGATGGGCTAAGTAATATGATCTCTATGTGTACCGCCCAAAAGGAAAAATTTTGCAGGCCCTTGAACTGGAAGGCTCAGTTGGAAGTCCTCGAGAACACAAAGACAGAGGGCCCTTCAGCACGCCACCTCTGGCTTATGATGAAACTCTTTATAATGTAAAATGTTCTATTTTCAATAGAGATGATCCAAAGTGAGGTTTAAATTTATTACCCAAGTCCTTACAAAAACAGACGTTTTCGGGAGAGTTGGATCATAAAGGCACGACGTTTGATCGAAAGGAATATTTCAACAATGTGATGACCGCAGATGCAAGCCACCCAAAAACAAAATGGCATCATCATGCATCATCATGGATTTCAAACATCACATCACGAACAGATAGAACTTTCGGTCTTTTTGACAAGTATAGTTTGAGGCTTAAGAGAAGGTACTTTCACTATTGATGCAAGAATCTACAGCATTAATGCAAGTTTGAAACAGGAAAGAAAATTGCTTTATTTTTCGTAGATTTTATATTATATGAACATCATTGAACTTTTGACGTTGGGTATCCTCTTCATAACCAGATGTTCTTGGACATAAAAGGCAAAATATGATCACTACGAAAGTTCCGGCCAGACTCTTTCAGATTATATTGAAATAGCATACGATTGGTGAACCATGCCAACAAGAGAAAAAGGGATCAACGTTTTACCATCTTTCTGTGCCACTTCAGGTGAAAGGTTCTCATCCGGTGCTTGGACGCCAGCGCTCCGCTGATCATCCTCTCCCAAATCCGATTGTTCTTCTATTTTCTGGGCATCTGCACGAGTGGAATAATTCTGATTTTCCCTCCTACTATCAAGCTTCCGCACTTGCCTGTAACCAAGAGTGGATTTCTTGAAATCTTTCCCATTGACCTTCGGCTGATCGAAGCGCCTCTGCTGCTTCTGCCAGGCCACCTGCTGCAGCGTTAGGTTGACATCGGAAATTGAGTAGTACTGCTGCATGTAGAGGACGGGGGCCCAGTTACATCGCCGCTGCTGTATGCTCCTGAAAACCATGTCGTACTCATCAGGCTCGCCAGTAGTCCTCAGGTGCTGACAAAGGGAGTCTATTATGGCGTTTGCCGCTCCAAACTCTCCCTTGAGCCAATATACGAAACCATCTCGCTCATCTGGAAACCACTGGTAGGTGAGGTTGTGGACGTCGCTCCCCCTGGGGAATTGCATTTTCTCTGGGACTATGGCGCTAGCAGATGATATCGCCATGATCTAACCAATCTGCTTCGTTGGCATATGGTCTGACAAGCTCCGATTGGGAAGATTAATACAACAAAACGCAAATGCTACCAGATCAAAACACCTAGGACCTCGTAAGAAAATATAAGTTCGCCGGAATGTACAGCAGCTGCTAAAGGAACTCACAGCGATGCCGTATATTTCAGAACGATTAGATGCACAGATCTTCGAAGACCGTGCAAAAAACTCAGAGCTCTGCTGCTACAAAGAATGCAGGAGCTCGTAATCAGGAAGACCACAGCCACGTCGAGATGATCCCTCAAAAAATGCAACTCAACCTGAAGAGATGGAAACAAACAACCTGCTACCGCGCCTCGGTTCAGATCCTCAACACTTATGCTTAGATCTAAATAGAACCTCGATCTCCGGCGAAAAACAAATGGATGACAAAAGCCTCGGAAGTCGGAAGAGTGACTCGGACAAAAGTTAAAGTCGGCGATCTGGACTTGGTCGAGATCGGACGAAAAACTGGAGAGCAAGCTTCCGCCGCTGCAGCTGCCGTTGCTTATGCTCCCTCAATGGAGGCAGAGAGCCTTGTGAAGACCCCGCCGAGGGAGGTTCGGTAGCCGGGGGGCATTTTGGAGATCGGTAGTCGATCTGGCCTCGAGCTGTCGGTGAATTACCGCGATGACACGACGGCCGACGAGCCACCGGCACCGGCGGGGCCCTCGTCACGGCTTCCTCCGCCCTGAATTACGGTGGCCGGCGCCTTCCCAACATCACCTCCGCCGTACGAGGGGATGCTTCCGGTCTGGCCCACCGTCGCCGAACGCTTGCCATGAAAGAGAAGTTTCCTTTTCGGGTAGGTATTATATAGGACAAAAGGTCCCCCCCTACCGCGTCCGGAGTCGGCTCGGACGATCCGAATCGGTATTACGCCGCCCAATCGGACTGACTCGTCTGACTCGGCTCATGTTCGTTTCGGGCCGGGCCCTGGCCTCAGACCGTCCTAGCCCATAAGCCCATTTATCTGTATCCTCTTTAAGCGTTTCAGAAAATACTGTCACCTTTTGAATTTTTTTTCGATATTTCACGAAACGTGTGTGACGCATCGGGCCGGGCTCTTCTTTAAAGAGCTTGGGCCCGTGAAGCTCCTTTTCCCCGTTGGCCCTTCTTGCCCACGCCTTCAGGAATCATCCCTCCTTTTTATTATTTTATTATGAGAAAAACATTAATATTTATATTTTCGTTACAATGAATTTTTTTAATTATGATGGTCAGACCGCAGCCATATATGGGCCGGGCCATTCAAGGGGAAGAAATGGGCCTGAAAATCACTCGATTCGATTCGCGGAATCTTGTTTGTAATGGCTTCCGCTGCAGGCTACAGTTCCTCTCCAAGACTGAGACTTTGTCTAGGGTTTTGGGTTTCTTCTACCCTGGCCCCCGAGCACGGGAAATGGCAGCCCCACTGGCGATATGCTGATGTTGCAGGGCCGTCGATGTAAGATTCCAAGCTCTGCCTATCCTTCACCAGAGCTGGTCGAGCCCGCAGAAAAAGAGGACGGCCGCCAGACCTTGGCACCCACCATTGATGGTGGACAACGGCGCAGGACACTAAGACCGCCCGTGCCCACGACGGTCATGATTTGATCCTCTAACACCGCCTTCGCCGGAGCCGGGGAAGGCGACGTCCCGCGGAGCGCCGCCTCCTTCCTCCGCTACAGAGGATGGGGCCTTTTTCCGCACCGCCGCCGCATGTGACGACCGGAGCCACCCCCTCCGCCATGATTGCTTGCCCTTTTTCTTTCTGCGGGGCATTCGAAACTTATTCAAAAAGGAGAGATCTTATTCGCACATAGAATCCGAGCGGGGCAGGGAGTACAAGAAACCAATGATGACGACGATGACACAGACCGGAGCAGCCCCCTCTGTAATGGTGGAATTCTCTGTACAGCAATGGAGAAGGATATGAGGAGGAGAGGTGGCTCAGAAAGCTGCGTCGGCGCGACCCGCAGTGGTGGCCGGACGGCGGCGGCGGCTGCCGCGGCGGTGGCGCCCGCCGAACCTCTTCGCCTCATCGGGGTCCACCACGCACTCCGGCGGCGCCGCCGGGTAACGCTGCCGGTCGTAGCAGTAGGAGTAGGTCATGTGCTTCCGGCGGAGCCTCTCCATGGCCCGCCGCTGCGCCGGGGAGATTGCCGGAACGCCGCGGCGGCGCGCAGCGGTGGCGCCGCCGCAGGCGGGGGAGTGGTCGATGGGGTTCACGACGCAGCCGCTGAGGACGAGGTCGGCGAACTCGGCGACATAGGGCGCGCGCCGGTAGTCCACCTTGTAGCGGCCGCCAGAGGTCGCCCAGGAGGAGCCGTCCCATATGGTGGCGTAGAGGGACATGGGCTTGGCGGGGAAGTCCCTCGCCATGGCCAGGTTCCTGACGATTTCTCTGATGGGGGTGCCGTCCACGTAGAACCTGCAGCGACGGGGACGGACGGATCACAACTGGCACGAATACAAAAAGAGGAAAGCCGAAAAACTTTCTCCTTCCTCCCCGCCGATCGATATGAACCCCATTTCAAAGATAACCAGGGAGGAGGATCCAAGCAAAGATTAATAAATCAAAAGCGTGGAGAATCTCTCAGAGCTGGTTCAGAACAGGCCGAAGCTCTCTCTCTCTCTCTCTCTCTCTCTCTCTCTCCCTCCCTCTCTAGACCCAGGAAGAACAGAAAGGGAAGATGGAGCTCACACTATCAGGTCCTCGCTCCAGAGGATGCTGTAGCGGTGGTAGTCCTCCGTAGGGTCGAACCAGAGCTCGTATCTCTCCTCTCTCCCGGTGGCGGTGCTTCCGTTGCCATACACATTCGTCTGGATTCTCCATTCCTTCCCTCTAATGTTCCCCAGGAACTCGAAGTCCAGCTCGTCGTGGGTCTTCTCGAACACATCCCCGTTAGATAGCTGCGGGTTCGGACGAGAACATGAGAACAAGCGGAAGCAAGAAGAAACCCATGGATCGATAGGTGGATGAGTAGTGAGAGATAGTACGTAGAAAGCGACGACGACGCCGGCTGCGTAGTCGGAAGGGAGCTTGATGGAGGCGCTGAAGAAGCCATGGAGGTAGAGGTCCTGGGAGGCGAATCCAGCGCCTGAGAGCGAAACCCAACGCGTCGCATTAGAAATAGGAGGCGAAGAGTAGAAGAGGAAGAAGATGAAGAAGGGGGTAGACGGAGGAGGGCTTGCTTGTCTTGCCTGTTCTCTCATCGAGGGCGATGTGAACGGTCTTGCCGTCCCGGAGCAGCATCAGATTACCATCGCCGAACAGCTGCGTATAGCCCTCTTCGAAGGCCATCGAAGGGAGCTTCTCCTCCAGAGTGACGACCGCAGAAGAAGCCATGGAAAGGAAGGCATAAAGCAGAAAGGGAACAACGAGGGATCCGCCCGCCATGGCCGCCTTCGCCTTCTCCCTGCAGCCTACTGCGGTTATCCCCCCTCCAACCTCTCTTCCTCTCTTATCTCATCAGGGTTTCGCTCTCTCTCCTGCCATAGGGCGGAAAAGAGGAAGCCTGAGAAGAGGGAGGACGACGGGCTTCTTTATCGAGAGCCAGAGGCGCCACGGGATGAGCGAAGAAAAGAGTGGCCGTCTGAGAGGGTACCAGAGGGAACTGGGGACCCCCTTCACCCCAACTACGCGCTTCCGAAGCCTGCAACGGCTAACCCCCACCTTACGACTGAGAAACCAGGCGTCAGAAAGAGACAGCCCTCGGTGATGATGATCTCGCTGTCCTCCATGAACCAATCAAAGGCGGTTTCTTGCGAGGAAGAAGACCTTGGGCCTCGCGCTGAGCGAGTGGAATCCCGTTGGCAGCCGCTCGCTAGACCACCTAGCGCCGCCGCGACCGCCGGGCTTAATGGGGTCCGAGCTGGTAAGGACCGCCCCTCTCCCGGCGGCGCTTTATTTAACCGCCTCACGGAGCTGGAGCCGGGCGGCGCGCCCGCCGCGGCGCCGCTCCCCGTGATCTCCTCTCCCGCTCGGCGATTACGCCTCACCACGTCACTGAAATTAGCCGTTGGCAGATGACGCGCCTGAACCCCCCCCCCCCCCCCCCTCCCTGCGGCATTTATTCTCGGCGAGGCACAGCGCCGCCCTCGGCGTGGAGGACAAGTCAAGAGTACTAGCGGAGCTGACTTGACGCGTAGTCTCCCGTGACCCGGAGATGTGGGCCCCAGCTCCACTGCCCCGGGCATATCCCCGCCTTTGCGGATCGCTACCAGTACATGATTCCACCGTCGGATCATTGACACGTGTAAATTGCCCCTCTGCTAGCTGGCTCCTCCGCCAGGCACTGTATCAGACAGGACGAGCGACTCTCTCTCTCTCTCTCTCTCTCTCTCTCTCTCTCTCCCTCCCTCCCTCTCTTTCTAGTCTTCTCTCCTCTCGCATCCATCTGCTAATCCTGTAACGCAACGCCATTGGGCCGGTGAACTCTAATATTTGCCCGGCCCAATTAATAAGTCCACGCAATAAGATACGATCCGACGTGGCCGGCTTCTGGCTATAATCAGGTCTGGCCATAAAAGTCAACGCTCTTCGGAATCCCCCAGCTTCTCACGCGTTCAAACGTACTCCATATTTCGCGCGCGCGCGCGCGTGTGTGTGTGCGTGAGAGAGAGAGAGAGAGAGAGAGAGTTCTAGCCGCCAGCTAGACGTGAAGACTCAACTTTGGAGAAGACGAGGTAGGATGAATTAGAGTCGTAAGGAGAATAGAACCACTTAAAACCAGCAACATAGAAGGTTCTTTTCCTTCTGGTCCGGCGTCTGCACGACGTTCTCCTGCTAATAAGTCAAAACCCCGTATCTTCTCTCTCTCTATACCGTAGATCCGGCTAAATCTCGTCCTAAATTGGGATTGCGTGATCCGGGCCGTACGTGGTCCTATCCGCATCGCGACGGGCCGAGGAATAATTCAAATATTTTATAAACCTCATTAAAAAATTGACTGGAAGACCCTGATAATTTATCTTATTGGTAATAGCTCTGCAGAGTCGTCCAGTTGTAGTTAACCCACAGGGATGATATAATTGGACCGGATAGTGATGGACAGTGTGAGTTGGGCCCAAATTAGCTTCATGGAGTTTGATCGGCGCCGGCCTACCAGAGGTGGCGAAAGGTCTAGATCTTTCTCCAGCCACGCGCCGTGTTCACGAGTTGGTATGGCGGTTGCACCATAAACGTGGCTTCAACTGGTGGAGGAGAGGACGGTCAGAGACGTGTCAGAGTGACCAATCACGGGGATCCAAAAGATCGTGGCCGTCGGATTTGGTGGACCCGATTACCAGTCCGCTCCGGGGGAAGATTCACTGACAGGAATATCTCCGCGGTCTCGGGCGGAATACTTAAATTACTTCAAATACCCTTCATGATATAATGGAAACCCTTGGTATATAGGTAATTATTTTAAAAACCATGTCGACTTGTGATTATGGAAATCTAGGCTAGTATATAAATATGAGGGGAATTCGCCTTCGTCTTCTGCTCTCCCTGTTCTTGCGTCGAACTTCTTCATACCGGAGGCTCGCTGCGTCCTGATCTGGTTCAAGATCTAGGGCTTTCATCGTCTTCTCCTCGTTCTACTCTTCTGCAGGACTGGTTTCTTCCTGCGCGTGACCGGCGGATCTGGGGATGGATGTCGCGGTGTCTCCCGTGGCCTCTTCTTCTTCTCCATCTCCAAGACTGTACGGATCTCCCAGTGTGGTGGCGAGGCCAGGTGTCCTAGCCTCCGGACGGCCGGAGCTTGTGTGCTTCGATTCCAGACTCCGATTCTCCGGAAGGTTGCTCAAGGTATTTGGCCTGATTCCTGTTCTAGTGTATGCGTGGAAGATTTTGACCGTTTTTTCGTCAGCCATGTCCAAATCGTGTTTCCTGACGCATCCGATCTTCGTTTATGTTATTTTGCACGTGTTAAGCAAGTTATTTAGTTTTTGTATGGTTTGAGTTATTTTTTTGATAATTTCTCTTGTTTTCCCGTCGCAGCGCTACAAGTCCATCTCGATTCCCAGAGAAGGACAGAGGCACGTCCGGAGGAGCACTTCCGTTAGGGCGTCTTCTTCTTCTGGATCTCCGGCGGATCCGTCGCCTGCTCAGATGGCTCCTCTCCAGTTGGAGTCGCCGACTGGACAGTTTCTTTCACAAATACTGATCAGCCATCCCCATCTACTCTCTGCTGCTGTTGATCAGCAGCTTGAGCAGCTGCAGACCGACAGCGACGCTGAGACGCTGAAGGAACCATCCGATCCCGGGACCGACATTGTTTTGTACAAGTAAACTCTCTGTCTTCATCCCTGAACATTTATATTGCAGACTCAACATTCCAACGGGTTTCTCTTCCGGTGAGAAGGTGGGAGGTAAAATCTGACATATTAATTTCACAGGAGAATTTCCGAGGTGAAAGCTAACGAGAGGAAGAGGGCTCTGCAAGAGATTCTATACACGCTTGTCGTCCAGAAGTTTATGGATGCCGATGTTTCCTTGATACCTGGTTTATCCCAGTCCTCTGACCCATCCGGGAGAGTGGATCAGTGGCCGCCTCAGGAGGATGAGCTCCGGAAGCTCCATTCCACCGAAGCCTACGAGATGATTCAGAACCATCTGGCCCTTGTACTGGGCAACCGGCTGGGAGACGCCAACGCTGTGGCTCCCATAAGCAAATTCCGGGTTGGCCAGGTCTATGCAGCGTCCATCATGTATGGCTACTTCCTCAAGAGAGTGGACCAGCGGTTTCGACTGGAGAAGACCATGCAAACCCTTCCCTGGGGATCAGAAGAAGAGGAGAGCACTCTGCAGCAAGCGGGGCCACATGACGTTAGGCCCTCGCGTGAAGAAGACGAGAGCTCACACCCAGAGGTCACTTCCTGGTCGTTTCCCGGAGTCAGCCCTGGCGGGTTTGGCTATGGCATCAAGCCCACCAGGCTGCGGTCTTACGTCATGTCGCTTGACCCAGAGACGCTCCAGCAATGCGCCACAATCAGGTCCAAGGAGGCGCTCGGGCTCATCGAGAGGCACACCGAAGCTCTGTTCGGGAGGCCGGCGTCACTGATCATGCCCCAGGGAACGATGGACGGGTCCAAGGACGAGCTCATCAAGATCAGCTTCGCCGGCCTGAAGAGACTAATTCTGGAGGCCGTGACATTCGGGTCCTTCCTGTGGGACGTGGAGAGCTACGTCGACTCCAGGCATCATTTCGTGACCAGCTGATCCCCCCGTCCGATCGGAGAACGAGATTGGGCTCATCTTGCAGGACTCCAGTCCGGGTAGAACAACCAAACAGCTCAGGTAAATGTGAATAATTAATTTAGGGGCATCTTCCGCTTGCAGTGATGCTCGCCAGCTATGCCCTGTATAGCCACTCTGAGAAATGAGAAATGGGTCTGGTCAAAAGCCCTCTTCTGACTTCTTCATGGGTAGTAAAAGAAGCTTCTTGTCCCTTAGATCCCTTTTGCCCGTGGCGCAAATCGGCCCAAAACAGGAAGAGGGAGAGAGAGAGAGAGAGAGAGAGAGAGAGAGAGAGAGAGAGAGCTGCCGTATCTCGGATGAAATGGGATCATGCGGCTTATTTAAACTCTAAACGGTTATCGAACCGGCGCTTATTATTCTTGTCTGGTTGACTTCGCGAGGCGTGGAGGCAGTGCTGTCACGAGTGTTGGAATAATACGCTCCATCGTATCCACGTGGCATTTTGTAACGCGTGGTGATTTGCTTAAAAAAGGGGGCGAATACGTGTCGTAGCTGACGAAGCGAGAGCGACCCGGATGAGGGCGGAGCCGCGGCTAACACGTCGGCTCGGGGCGGTGCTCACGCAACGGCCACATGCTAGATCCGCGGCCGCGTGGCGTACAGCTGTAACGCCTTTGTCGGGGCCGTTCGGTGATTTTCCTCGATTTCGGGGGCCTTGCTGGAAGGGGGCTGGTCGGAGTGGGAAGAGGAGGTTTCCGTCGAGTCGGAGAAGAGAAAGGTCGGTCGCTGCCGGAGAGTGAGAGAGAGAGAGAGAGAAAGAGGACGAGGAGGAGGAGCAGAGGGAGGAGGAAGCAGCGGGAGCCGCGGCTGCCGTCTGCGGGAGGAGAAGACGGATTCGAGCAGGAGCTACGGGAAGGTAAGGCAAAACCTATGTCAGCGGTTGATCAATCGATCTGCATTGCTACGTGGGGTGAGCTGATTAGTCTAGGGAAGCTAGCTCAACTACCAGTCCCTCGCCGTTGAGCTAACACGCTCACACAGACAAACACTCGAGAACGCACTCTCCTCCTCGGAGCTTCCCTGCTCTTCTCCGGCGGCTCGTGCTCCTCGTCGATACCCTAGCACCTCTCCCGACGTCCTTGTTGCTTCGAGTGGATCAAATTATGGGGTTCACGCTCCCGCGAGTGGATTAATTTAGTTTAGGGAAGCGACATCTCCGGAATTCGTGGTTGGTTGACCGGGTACCTGGACTATTATCGTTATTAGGTTTGAAAATGAGATGAGCCTTTCAGACTTATTTTAGGAAAAATGATCATAATATGTTTGTGAAATTTTCTGGGAGAGTTTGGGGGGCTTGATTTTTCTCGTGAAAATATTTTAAACATTGACACCCATAGTGGAAATAGATCTCGTTGCTCTATACTAAAAGTGAGGCAGTAGCTTGAACTTTTTTCGAGGTGGTTGATGCCGCTCCTGCTCAGCAAATTCGCATGAGGTAGTAGCTTGAAATTTTTCTGTATGAACATGAACTTGCGTTTTTTTCTTTCTGGGCATACCGTGCGGTTTACACCGATGTGTCAATGTTAATCTTATTTGGCGGAGTCGCATGTGATATTTTTATGAATATTATCCTAAATGTTTCTACTTATTAATGGAAAAATATAAGAATTATTTGAGAGGTAATCAGCATGAAGTGGTGGTAGAAGTAGATACAATGGTAGGAAGAAATTAGAAAGGTGTCAGAGGCTGAGGGAGATGAGACAGGGGAGAAAAAGAAGGGAGCAGCAGCAGAATGTGGCAGCTCTTTTGTCTCCTTTCTTTTCTTCATCCTTTGAAAACAGAAACAAGTTGAAAGACCTTTGAACGGCTTTTACTCGCAATCCCTACAGATTTGTTGGAATCGGCCCAATTCAGGCCAATTAATATGAACATCCTTTCTGTTTCGGCTGGTTTGATCCTTGCTTTTGCTATTTCTGAACCGAAAAAGATTAGTTTTTTCTCAATGACGACAAGTTAATCCCTGTCTCCGACCTAATCCATCACCTGTCTCCTTTGAACCATTCTTACTACCTTGATGATTTAATGGGTTCTTCTTTCCTTCGAAACTGATCCTGCTATTTCTGTGAAACCCAGCCAGAATGTCTCATTCATTTCCCTTTCGGGAAAGCACAATGCATCACTGACTTTGCTACAACCTGAAACAAATACGTCTGCTCACCCATTCAATGACCACCATCAGCCCTAGTTGGGTTTCAAAGACAATTTTTCCCTGAATATGACCATGCCTCACAGTGTGGAAACTTCTCCTTGTTACTCTTGAACTCCATTTTTTCGAGCAGAGGGATTCCTCCTCTCCATTAAAAATTACTTTTAACTCGCTCAAATTTAATGGCCTCCTTTCGGACTCTTCCTGCATTTTCACTCTCATACATCCTACCTCTCTACCAGAAGAACCGTGGGAGCATCTCCTTACCATCACATCCATCAGAGCTGAGTGAATTTTCTTGAGCTGAGATAGATGCCATAGATGCCACCGTTTATTTTCAGCCGCATCAATACAATCAACAGTTTCTTTGTGTTTTTGGGATTGAATTTCCAAAGATTCATCCTTTGTTCATGTGCGTTTTTCATAAAAAATGCATCAATCACCTCTGCCACAACTTGTTAATCCTTTTCGATGATACCCTACTCGTTTGATGTTCAAGGTGAGGCATGACGCGCAGAGGGATGTTCTTCTGTGAAGGTCTAAATCCTATTTTTTTGTTTGTTTTTTCTCTTTTTTCCCTTCCAAGAAAAACGTGATGATCCACAGGCTGTATCTTCCACCTTTTAGCAGAGCATCACTTTTATAGTGGACGAATGTATAATGCCAATGGGAAATCCCTTCTAACCGGTAAATTAAGGTTTAAATCTTTTTTTACTTGTTAATGAAAAACTTCCATTTCCAAAAGTTTTGCGTTGGAAAAAGATTAGTAGAGTAAAGATTTATATTAGTACTGATTTGCAATTGAAGACTGGCAAATCATATTGATTCGAAAAAGAATCCTTCTATTTGTTATTATTTTAGTTGATGTCGCTATCTCTTTCTAAATTTCAGCACTCTTCTCTGCTGAGAAAAGGCCCTGCAAACATATAAGTATCATGCGGTTTTCAAGTAAGGGATTTGGAGGAGTCTGGCGTTTTTAGGTTGCTTTGGATTGCTGCATCTACACAACATGGGCAACAAGGAAGAAGAAACTCCAGCTAAAAATTCCAAGTCTTCAACACAAGTTTGCTGCTGAAACTTTTTCAAGTTTTCTATAAGGCAGCGATCTTGATAATTCTCATGATAAAACTTTTTTTGCTTTTTGATACTCAGGAGCAGGCTCCTCCCTCCAGTCCTGCAACTGTCTTCCCCGATTGGGCAGCCTTTCAGGTTATACGAATCGGCTTGAGTTTTTTTGCTCTTGTTACATTATCATTAATTTTCTATCACTTCTTAGGATACCTCTTCTTCGCTATTAGGCATATTATAACTCTACTGGGACTCCTGTACCTCCTGGATTTTACCATTCTCCCGTGGCTTCTAGTCCTCAAGGGCATCCTTATGTGTGGGGTCCACAGGTAATTCTCTCTCTTTTTCAAGGAACATGTTATACGTTTTTTTTTTTTTTCCAAGCGATAGGAAACTCGTCTGTATAGCTGACTTATCATAAGATATCATGGGTTCTAAAAAAATTCAGAAATTTGCTATAGTTTCAGACAGAGCTCCTCTTTTTCCCAGGGTCTCGTAGAGCATTTAACATATTTATTTCTGCAGCATATTATTCCTCCATATGGAGCGCCAACACCTCCATATGTTGCCATGTATCCACCTGGGGGGCTGTATCCTCATCCCACCATGCCACCGGTATTGCCAATCAATACTTGTATTTTATTGCATGCTTTCCACGTTATGTGGAATTATTTCATCTTTATAGCTTCCAGATATTAAAAATACCCCTACTTTGACTTGTGTTGTCTGGGTCTTTCTCAGGGATCTCATCCATATAGCCCATATGCTATGACTCCCTCGAGTGGAACCACTGATGCTTCTGTGAGTATTAGGTCGTTAGTTCTCCGTCTTGGGCAGCTGGGCATTTTCATTCATCCTGTAAATTGAGACTACATAGTTCTACCTCTCAGGGTCAAGGACAGGTGGATAAGCTTTAAATGAACATATGTATGAAGTACAGGAGCATGTAACTAGGTGTAAGGCTCAAAGATCGTAGGTATTAAAAGTAAAATTCGATGGCAGAGGAAACCAATATCATGATTTTTGAGGGGATTTAATTAATATTAGATGATCTCGATCTTCAGTACGTGCTTCCCTAGCCATTGTGCTACACATCAATGTATAATCCATAAACCGACCTTCTCATCCATTTTATCATCAGAGGCTAGGATTTACAATCACCAATATAAACGTCATAAATTCCGAGGACGGATTAATTATATAATTTGCATCAAGTGTGCAGTTATCATATTTTCGGGCACATCCAGCTTTCTTGAATGCTGCTTATCGCGATATATATCTCAAATTTTTAAGGTTTTAAACTAATTCAGTTTAGACTTCTTTCCGAATGTTTTTGTCGATACTTTCTCATGGCTGATAATCTTTTCCTGCCATTTTATGGCATCGGTACCTCAACAGAATGCTAGGAAAATTGAAGGGTGTTTTTTTATTACAAAATTTGGGATTCAATTAAAACTGCATGACTAAATCGATTTGGTTCAGGCTTCACTTCATTATCTAAAATATGTGGTAAATCGTATCCAAATAAGGGATTCTTAGCAAAATTATTCGAGATTATTATGGACGAACTTGAGACGCCTTTTGAGAGCTGTTTAAGATCCAAGTGCTATTCAATGCATTCACGGCAAAATGTTGATTCGTTTCCCTTTTAGGACAAAAGAAAAAAAGAAACGCAGAAGATGGGGAAGAAGTAGAAGTTCATTACTTAGAAGAAGTGGCGTGTGAAGAAAAAAAAATCAAAGAGGCAAATAAAACGAGAAAGAGGAACCATAGAGAGAAACCAGAAAAGAACATCGAATAACTTAGAGAAACTTGAAGATAAAAAAGTAGGGAAAAGCGAAAGAAATTCAAGTTTGTTTGAGGCAAATGAAAACTGAATGCCTGAAAACAAAGAACGAGTTAGGTTTTTCCATGGAGGTTTTCTGTGACGGGATATTTCATAATTAAGGAAGAAGGTCATTGGTATAAATGGAGTAACGGGAGGGGCAATATTATTTTTAGAATTTAAATATATATTCAGACAACAGGACTTTTGAGGAGTTTCTCATAAAATTTAAATTGAAAGTGGTAGAGAAGCAGTAAGCAAGGCATTTGAAAAATGAAAGACATTTGAATCTTGGAGATGGATTTGGAAGTACAAAGAAGACAGCCACGATTTTCCTCACTTGTTAGGAAACAGTCAATAGTTTCACAGGGGACTTTATGGAAAAGAGTAAGGCTAAAAAGGAGAAGATGTAGTAGTGAAAGAGATGAAAGATTCGTTGAATAAAGATACGATACGATGGAATCGAGTCATGTGACAAATTCTCTGTTTATGTGAATTGGACAAGTTTTCAAGTTTTCAGTAGACAGTGATGACGACGGTGGTGAAGTGAGCTGGGTCACACAGTTTAGTAAATTTTTTGTTGAACCGTCTGTCATGCGGTTAGTTGTGTGATTTATCTTGGAGTTCAGCCTTGTACTTTCCATTCTCTCTGTAAATGATTTGGGAACGTAGTTCCATTGTGACTTGTACCATATGAAGACAAATCTTCTCCTTTAAATTTATTCTTAAGACGAAATTGCAGCTTGATCTGCACTGGGTCTGCCGAATTTTATCCTGGGGCCGTACTCCCTTGGAATAGTCTGTAACTACTTCTGTTCTCAATAAATACTTTTTAGTAATCTCGAGCATCCAAAAATTTTCCACTCTTTAATGGATCATATAGTCTCTGTTGTTGCAACCATTGATGTGTCTTCTAGGTGACGTCCTTTGATTTTTAAAGTGGTTTATGGAAAGATTTTCTTCCATCCCACTCTCTAGCAGATTTTTTCCATGGAGTGCCATGATACATATCACCATTAAGCACGCCTCTTTACCTCTTTTTGTCGAATACCTTTCAAACTCTTGGCAAAACTCCCAAGGTTGCTCTGTGGTTTAATTTTATTTAGCTGCAGAATCAAGACTGTAGCTTCATACCTTCCTGTGACTCTTGCCGAACCTTCATGAGACCACAGGAAGGTGAGAGGCTACAGTCTGTGAATACTGATTCTTGCAACTGTCATGTTCCACAAACGTGTCTGTGAATAGCCTTGGAAAGTTGGACCTGATTCTCAGTGACTGTGGTCCTATCAATTCAGAGTTTGTCACCCATTTTCAGACGTGCCCCATCAGGCAGCCATCCCTTTTTGGTGCAGTAGATAAATTCAATTTCTTTCAGCTTAAAATTTGCCTATTGTGACCATTTCTAGCCTCCCAATTCTCGTTTCAAAATGCAATGGAACATATTTTTCGTTTGCTTCTTGTTTCATGCTGCCTTACTTGAAGATCGCACTTGGTTGTCTCGTATTCAGGTGGGGGCCGCTGAAGGAGATGGTAAGTCAGTTGAAGTTAAAGAAAGGACTCCTGTTAAGCAGACCGGGGGAAGCTTAGGCAGTCTAAATATGATTACAGGCAAGAGTGTTGAGAGAGACAAAGCATCCGGTGCATCTACAAATGGTGTTGAATCAGAGAGGTAGATTGTGCTATTCTTCTTCATCTCTCGTGTTAATGTTTATGCACTTACACCTGTGACTGAGCTTTGCAGTGATGAAAGTGGAAGTGAAGCTTCAAGTGAAGGAAGTGACGCAAATTCACAGAGTGTATGATCATTTTAGTAAAATATTTTCTTACCTTGCGTGGCTTTTGACATCTGATTTGGGCGGAACATCCACGTTTTGCTTTAATTAGTAGGAAGTGAGGGATTTTATCTTTGAAAGTTTCAGATTTTTGTTGTTTAGCTTTTACCCTCATCAGTTTATTGTACAGTCTTATGATCACGAGCAATGTGTTAGCATAGAAAAATATGTACCTCCTACTTTTTGTTCACATATTTTTTTGTGAAAAAACATTTTTAAAAAATTCAATAATCTCTCTTTTATACCATGGTCTTCTTTTAGATATAAAAATGTTTCCGTCAAGATGTCATGAACCATTTTGACGATCCTGTATGGATGGACTTCTACATATAGCCATCTATATATGTATATATATACACACACACACGTAGATCTACCTATTGTACAGAAGCATCCCTGAGAAATCAAGGTGATGCTGAAACCAAAAGAGGACCCTTGGGAATCGAGCTGATTTTATTTCAGTTCTTTCCGTTTGACGCATAATTAGGGGGGGGGGGGGATGACTCGAGAGTTGCTCTAAACTTTAAGGTTCGTCCACCTGGTTCTGGGCCATTTTCCATTAAAGATAGGCATTGCGTGAACGTGTTGTGAAGGTATTTCAGTGGCGGGGTAGAGAATGCTTTTAACTTTTCCCATAAATTGCCCGCTGAAGTGTGGAAAATTTAAAATTAAGTGTACTACCGGTGTAGAACCCTACTGCTCAGAGCCTGCGTTTTGTTGTTGCCCACTCTTCATTTGTTTTTTATGAATCCTCCTTGGCTCACAAACCCAACGATAATCCCTTTCTGCGCTTCAGGTTGGTGTGGAATTAACGTGATATTCAATCTTTTATCAATTTCCATCGGATTATATGAACATGAATTTCTACAACCAGTAATATAAACGTATTTAGGTGCTTTTAATTGCAGATATTTTTCCTGCAAAAACATATAATCCTTCCAGTACCTCTAATGATCTCATGGGTTCAAGAACTGAAGTGGGTTCTCTCTCTGTTTCAGGGTTCCCAGGAGAACCGCAGCCGCAAAAAGAACACGGCTGGTGGTACACCTTAGCTCCAGAAGATTACACTTTCCTAATTTGCCTCGATTTCTGCGTGCTGATAATTTACCCGATCACCACTTTATGGGCATTGCCGGTTTCAGGCGAGTCGAAGAACACGGGCACTTCTGGGAGCGAATCGTCAAAGACTAATCGGAAAACCCAGGCGCATGCTTCAAACCATGTCTCACCGATCATGGCCATCCCTTCCAGTGCAATCACTGCACCGACGACTACTCTCAACATCGGAATGGATTACTGGGGCGGGCCCTCCACCGCTGTGACTCCACTACGAAGCAAGCTTCCCATAACGCCATCTCCAGCAGCTGGAGCTCCCGCCCGCAGCGCAGCTCCCCAAGAGATCTGGTCACAGGTTTCGACATCGAGTTCCTCTTTTAGCTGTCGGGTCCCCGCGTTAAATAATTATGATCCTCCCTGAAATTTTTTATTTTATTGTGAATTTTTTTTATTGATCGAAAGGATGAAAGAGAGATGAAGCGGCAGCGACGGAAGCAGTCCAACAGGGAATCGGCCCGTCGTTCCAGGCTGAGGAAACAGGTCAGAAAGATTAATGAACCACATGTATATAACTCTGCATGAATGCTTCAGATCCTGATAATAATCTGTGAAAAATTACATGCCAACGATGAAAAACCTGCTGAATTTTCTCAATTTACTGTGTCTTTCTTCCTCGTCAACTGAATATGATGATCTAAGGCAGGCTGAGTACGATGAGTTGGCGCATCGTGTCGGGTCGTTGACCGATGAAAACAACGGGCTCAGGGAAGAACTGGCCAGGATACGAAGCGAATGCGAGAAGCTGGCGTCTGAGAATGCCTCTCTCTCTGTAAGCCGTTTTCCCTGCCGTCTGGGCTCACTGGTACCGGCTTCTTGCGCGCTGATCTGATGGGACTCTGCTGGATTGTGCGCAGGAGAAGCTGAAGAACCCCGCAGCGGAGGAGCCGAGCATGAGCGGTGCCGCCGGCCAGCCCGAAAGTAATTCATGAGGGATCAAGAACAGAACAGGGATGCAACGGGCGCGGGTGTCTGAGAGTTGACCGATGACAGAATAGGTAAATACTTGAGCCGGAAGGAGACTAGAGGCTGACTTCAACTAATGCTGATGAGGGAGATTTTTTTTTTCCTTTTTTGTATGTGGGGTGGGGGCGGAGTGTTGTTAGCTTGGGTGCAGTGAGGGAGATCGGTGGTGACTAACACATTGTCAGAGTGGATATGTTACACCGTTTGATCTTTATTTAAGCACAGAAATGCTGCCATTAGTGCAGGCCCATCAAGAACTTGTTCAAGTTATAGGAAGCTACGCTGCAGGTGCTTCAATCGCAGAGGAGGCTAGTGATAACGTTCACAGTTGTGGAGCCTTAGTCAATCTGGATTTTCTCTTCTTTTGGGCCATTATCCTCTCTCTCTCTCTCTCTCTCTCTCTCTCTCTCTCTCTCTCTCTCTCTCTCTCTCTCCCTCCCTCCCTCCCTCCCTAACATCGCCTGACCCAGTAAACCTTCATCTGGACAGGGCTTTTCTAGGGTTATAATCCTTAAAACGCATACATGAAGGTGAAGGATAGGCGCTTGCCAACAAGGTGGCATCAGGAGAGAGAGAGAGAGAGAGAGAGAGTGGCGTAGACGGGCGACCATGCCTAGATTCCATCTCCAAAAGTAGAGAGAGAAAGTTTTCCTAAACATGGGGAAGATGAGTCCTTGAACGTGCAGATAGATTGAGATATGTAGACAGCCGTATACTACAAAACTCAAGAGGGTTGCCAGGCTCATTCCAATTTTATTCACAACCGGATGATCAACAAAATTTTAAAACTTTCTAATTTTATTTAGCTCTATGCCCATCCAAAATTTACAAAAAAGTCTTCGTATTTCTGGATTTCAGGATCAAACCCCCTAAAACCTTCGATCATTAGGAATAACCCCTTGAGTTAAACTGGCGATTAAAAAAAGTGAAGGTCCTTAAAAAATCCACTTAACGGCGTAGGTGAGCGGGTGGGCCCATCCCATCCGTTGACACAGAGGGCCCACCTAAGAGGGAGAGGAGTAGGGCCCATTTTGCCCACTTAATAAAAGAATTTTGGGCCTGGCCCAATAATCCCCTAAATGTCCACTGATACGGCCGATATAGGGTAACGGCTTATGTTAACCAAGGGTACAAATACTATCTTTCTTGGTTTAATGTTATTATAATGGGTTGAAAACAAATAAAGCCAGACTGCTATTATTATTATAAAATAGGGTCTTGGTTGACTCGCACGGTCGTCGTCATAGCGGCAGTTGGCGGCCGAGTCAAAGAACACGAATGATATCGTGGGAATTTACTGGGAAATTAATGGCCATTCTGAAATATTTAAATACGTCCGGTCCTTACACGCGACAACGGGATTGAACAGCCGTCCGATCGTTCGTCTTCTCCACCCGATAAAGATCCAACGGTTGAGGAAAATTAGGGGAAAATAGTGGCATCCGACGCGGATATTGTCTCGTCTTGTCGGGGAGATTTTTTATAAAGATTTGTCCGCGTGACGGAAAGGCCGAGAGTCCAAGGGAACGCCAGTGGTCAACGCAGGCGTGGCTACACGGTCTGCCGGTGCCTCGGTTAGGGGCAGTGGGGCCCGCCAAATTGACTCACCTGCCCCAATTCCGTTAAGATGGGCCTCCAGCGTGCAGATATTAGCCTGCTCTGCCTCTGCATTTCCGCGTGATCGTCTCCGAGGTGGCGGCATCGTCGACGATGCCGGTTTAGGTAATCTGTTCCGGAGGCGTAGGATACACCCTGAAACCGGGTGAAGGGCAAGGGCGACAGCAAATGTACTCTTTGGCTGGCCTTTCTCCTCCTTCTTCTTCTTCTTCTTCTTCAGGCTGTCAGCGGCGGGGAGGAACGGGGCGGCGGCGCGGCGGCGGCTCAGCGGTGGAGAGGGAGGCGGTGGGAACGGAGGTAATCGTTACAGAGATTTAAGAGGCCGCCAGCAACCCAACCCCCTTTTCCTCGAGAAACCCTTCCGGCCGGCCCCCCTCAGGGAGCTCGCCTCTCCCCCTTTCTGCCATCAATCATGTTCTTGGAGGGCAATCTCCACAGGAAAGGCAAGCCCCACCCCGATCTGGATAACCCTGATCGGGGAAGCACCACCCCGTTGAAGGGCGGGGAGAAGAAGGCCCCCACCTCTCAGGAGCTCACCCTGAGCTACCTCTGTGAGAACCCCCACAGGCTGGCGGGCGCCGCCGACAAGGAGGAGCAGGTCCCGGCCGGGAGGAATCTATTGGGCGCCCTGGGGTGCTCCTCGCGTGGCGGGAAGGGCAAGGAGGTCGCCGCTGAGAGGCCGATCCACGAGGAGGGGCGGTGGGTGGAGAGGGATTTCCTCCAGCTGAGCGGCGGCGGAGCGCACCCGAAGAGGGAAGCAACGAGCGGTGCAGATGGGGGCGAGGATCGGGGGAAGAAGCCGAAGGTCGAGGCCCTAAGCCTTTCTCTGGCTCTCCCTAACCTCGGCTTGTCGCTCAGCTCCTCCGGCCCCCTGCCCTCCTCGGCGCCGGCGGAAGGAACGACGCCGGCGACGGCAGCAGCCCCGCCGGCGACCCAGGAGACGCTGATTGCAATTCCGGCGAAGCGGACGCAGAGCATCAACACCCTCAATACCAGGGCGAGCTCCGACGATTGCGCGGGCTCTCGATCCTACTCGTACTACTCCAACCCTTTCTCGCACAATCCCAGCTGCTCCCTGACGCGCAATTCCACGGAAAATCTCGAGTACTCGAAGGAGAACGATCACATCTGGTGCGCCGGCGAGGGCACCAATGGGTCTGTACACAGCAGGTTCAAGCCCATCGGGGAGGGGAACGTCAGCAACATCAACTTCTCAAACCATCACCATGGTTTCCATCGCCTGCAGAGCAACGGCAAGGAGGCGAATAGCAGCGCTTACGGAGCAAATAGCTCCGATACCTGTTCCTTCTTTCCGTCTGAGCTGCCTGCAAGGCCGAAGGAGGCTGGTCGAGCGAGCTCGGACGGGTGGAGGCACGCCGCGCTCCCCCCCATGCCGGATGGGATCCTGAGAGAAATAGCTCTGGAGTCGGTTCCTGCCGTGGCACAGAAGCTCCAGGAGATCCCCGGCGACTCCATCGAGGCCGTCAGAGTTTACTTGAGGAACATGATGGGCGCCCCGGACAAGAGAGACGAATTCGCCAGCCTCCAGAGGAAGGTGGAGAGGAGATCCGACCTCACGCAGGAGACTCTCCTCAAGGCCCACCGGTTCCAGCTCGAGGTTCTGGTGGCGGTGAGGACGGGCCTCTCGACCTTCCTCTCCGGGAAGCCCCGCCACCCCACCTCCGAGCTGGTCGAGATATTCCTGCTCACGAGGTGTAAAAATGTCAACTGCCGGAGCGTTCTTCCCGTCGACGACTGCGACTGCAAGATCTGCTCCACCAAGAAGGGCTTCTGCAGCGCGTGCATGTGCCCCATCTGCCTGAGCTTCGACTGTGCGCTGAACACCTGCAGCTGGGTGGGGTGCGACGTGTGCTCCCACTGGTGCCACGCCGTCTGCGGCATCCAGAAGAGCCTCATCAGGCCCGGGCCCTGCCCCGGGGGAGAGCCGGGGTCAACGGAGATCCAGTTCTACTGCCTCGGATGTGGGCACGCCTCGGAGATGTTCGGGTTCGTCAAGGAGGTCTTCCTGTGCTGCGCCAAGGATTGGGGCTTGGAGACGCTTTCCAGGGAGCTGGACTGCGTCAGGAAGATCTTCCAGGGCAGCGAGGATCTGAGGGGCAAGGAGCTGAACGCCAAGGCCGAGCACACGCTGATGATGCTCGAGAAGAAGCTCATCACCCCCGCCGACGCCTGCAACAGCATGCTGCAGTTCCTCAAGTGTGAGTCTCCCCTTACCCTCCTCCGTTTCCCTGGCGGTCTCTGCAAACTCTCTGGTTTATCCTGGTCAGATCACTCATGTTCGGAAAGAATTTAGCTAGAAATAGAGTATGATCGACATGACCCATTCCTCGTCGGGCTAAACTGCATGGGCCATGAAATATGATTAGATAGATTATAGTACCTTCTTTGAACTCTGAACCAGCCAATTACCCCATTTACCATTTTTGGCTAAGCTTCATGAACCCCTTGAGAATTACTCCCCACTCACATAAATGTAGAGCACTCAGCCTGGCAGCAAGCTTTCCTACTGGATCATATGGCTCATGAGACTTTTCCTTGATTTGACGCTCCTATATCCACATACTTGGCACACCCCCCTCGCGTTGACCCTGATTTGTTGGAGGCTCAGGGATGATAACGTTGACCCCTGGGCAGACGGATCAAGTTTTTTGCACCATATTTTTTTATAGTGTATTGTTCTGGGGGTTTTGTTTACTTTGTGTTCCATTCCTTTTCTGGTAAATGTTTTGGAAAAAAAATCTGTTTTTTAATTTTTTTTTTATCACAATTCATCCTGGAGTTCATTCATGGGAACGCTGGTTCCTCTGCAACTCAAGAGGACCGGGTTATTACTATCTATGGAATTTAGCGCCGTTCAGGGGGACCTCCGGTGTCAGTCTGTGATTTTGTTTTTCTGGTTCTTCTTATGGAAAATGCACAGGCGGGCCTTCCGAGTTCTCCACCACCGCCCGTACCTCCAAGGACAAGGCGACCGTCCCGTGGATCCGGCGAGAGGAGGCCAACGCCCACAGTCTGCCGCCGTCTGCCACGGCCTCCGCGTACCAGGCCGTAAACCCCGGCGGCGCCGCCAGGGATCCGGCGAAGGAGGGGGTGAAGACGAGCGAGACGAAGGGGGGCGAGTCGGAGCCGTCGAAGAAGGAGGGGTACGACAGCCTGGAGAGCATCGTGCGGTTCAAAGAGGCGGAGGCGAACCTGTTCCAGCGGCTGGCCGACGAAGCGCGGAGGGAGGTGGAGCGGTACCAGCAGACAGCCCGGGCCAAGTCTCAGGAGCTGGAGGCGGAGTACGCCGCCAAGCTCGCGAAGGTCTGCTTGCAGGAGACGGAGGAGCGCAGGAGGAAGAAGCTCGAGGAGCTGAAGACCCTCGAGAACTCCCACTACGACTACCACAACATGAAGATGCGGATGCAGGCCGAGATCGCCGGCTTGCTGGAGAGGATGGAGGCGACCAAGCAGCAGTGGGTCTGACTGATCCTTCCTCCCCTCCTCCCCGATTCATAGATTTCCATAATTGTTTGTACAGAGGTGTTCTGGTCTCACCGCCATGCGGAATCCTTCGCTTATCCTGCTAAATCAGGACACAATCTTCAATTACAGGGGCTTGCCTCCTTGTTCTCGCCATTTATGGCCATTGGAGTGAGTGTTCTATGGGGACCTTTGGCGGGTCTCTTCCGAGCGGTCTCGGAAGCCGGTGCTACCTGGGCTATTGACACGTGGAAGTAAATTTGCCATCTAGGGGGATTATTGCCATAATTACCTATCATCTTCATCCTCGATTGGTCCTCAGACTGTCCATTTCTGCTTCTTCTTTGATTTAATCCGGCGATGGGATGATTACCCAGAGGAGATCCTTCTGTACAACCCGATTGAGAGGCAAATTAGGGAGTATTTCTGGCATTGAATCGGATCGATGACGGTGTCTCCAGCGGTTCGTCGGCCTGGCCGAGAGGGCGAGGAGGAGAATTCCAAGGGATGGTCTTTCGTGACGGTTGAGGGGGAACTGTGGCGCCGGTTCGTAGCCAGAGGCGGCGTCGTTCGGTCGGGTTGCCGCCGACGGCACGGACGGCGGTGCCGCGGCCGCGGGGAAGGTGGGTCTCGGTGCTATAAATGAAGCCAGGGTGGTGCTACCCCCACGCCCCTTCCTCTTACGTGCGTCGGGCTCATTGGGGACGCGGTCCGTCGTCTCTCCTTCGTCTGGGAGGGCTTCCGTCTCAAGATCGTCTTTTTACGCTGGTCGTCGCACATCCCTCTCTCTCTCTCTCTCTCTGTTTCTCTATGATAGCTACGTTCATCAACATCAATGGGCACCCTTTCATTTCATGCACGTAGAGTCGGGAGACGAACGAATTTTCAGCCGGAAGTTGACAGTTTTTTCCGAATTCATGGCTGTTCTCGCAGATCGCCACCAACTTGACGATGGGCAGCCGCGATCTCGCACTGATTCTCTTCCTTCTCATCATCCCAAGCCGGTCAGGAGCCATCTTGGAGTGGCTGCCGTTCTCCGCCTCCGGGGCATCCCAAGGTCCGGCGGCGCCGCCGGACCACCGGCGAGCCCAGTTCTCCGTGGAGAACTTCGATGACGAGAGCGGGAAGAAGATTCTGGCAGACGCGAGGACGAAGCTGCTCACCTTGAACTCCTGCTGGCAGGAGGCCTACCGCGGTCTCTTCTCCAGCTGCTCGGAGATCGTCGCCGACGAGGAGAAGCACTCGAGACTCGCATGGCAACTCAGCGACTGCTTCATCAGGGACTCTGGCCGGCCCGCCGTCCCCGCCTGTGCCGCCAAATCCGCCATGAAAGATTGCAGGAAGAAGCTCAGCGAGTTCGAGCACGAGATCTACCTCCAGTTCTTCATCCAGACCAACTCCCTCTGTCATCAGCTGCAGTTGAGTTCGGATTTGAACTCCGTCTTCTCTGCTTTCGTCTCTTTTTCGGATGATGTTGAATCCCCATGAGCAGGGCTGGAGCCTTCAAGCGAGAGACAGAGAGGCTGGTGAATGAGCTGAAGAGATCGGCGCAGGCTGCCGGAGATATGTTGGAAAGCATCGAAGGGAAATCGCAGCTGCTTCTCGAGAGCTCAAGCAAGATCCAGGATTCCTTGATCATGGTGGATTCGCAGGCTCGGCAACTGGCGCAAGCGTCGAGTAATGTAGAAGCTCAGATCGTCGATGTGTTGAAGCAATCAATGGTCATCTCTGAGCAGACGAAGGGGATTAGGGTTTCCCAGGGCGCGGTTCTGGAAGGGCAGGCGGAGATGAAGCAGAAGTTGGAGTCGGGCATGGCGGTTCTGCAGGAGTCGTACGAGAATCTGGGCGTCGGAATGGAGAAACTGAGATCAGAGGCTACGGAGATGGGTAGGAAGATCAACGAAGTCGGGGACCAGATGAACTCGAAGATGCGGAACCTCCAGAGCACAGCAGACGACATCGGGCGCATCGCCCTGACCTCCCTGGATAATCAGAAGCAACTGGTGGATGGGCAAACCAGAGCTCTCGAAGAACTGAAGCATCTGACGAAGTTTCAATCCGATGCACTTGAAGAAAGCAGGTACGAGGTTTGGGGAAAATCAAAAAGATAATCATGAAAAAGGAAAATTCATCGATTCCATCTTTTTGTTGTGATTCCAGGAGCACTCTGCAGAATCTGGTCGCATTCGGACGCATGCAACAGGAGGAACTGCTTCTTAAACAGGAACAGATCCAGGATGCACACAACCGCCTGTTTCAAAATTCGCAGTCGATCTTAGCATCTCAGGCGCGCTTTCTTTGAATTCAAATACTCAGAATGTTCTCGGCTTCTTCAGTCGAACCTACAGATCAAGCTCGAGATCTCTCAATCTCCTCTGCAGGAAGAATTCGAAAAGAAGCAGGCGAACATCTTCGCAGCTTTGGAGAAGCTCTTCGCCCTGCACAATGCTATTCTCCTTGAGTCGCGCTTCATCAAATCCTTCTTTTTCTACTCCTGCATGATCTTCCTCCTCTACATGCTGACCAGCACCAAGCAAGCCTTCAACGTGAGAGCTCGCCTCTACCTCGGTATGTGCTCCTCCAATCGTTTCCTCCATGGAAGGAGGAAAATCTCGCTGATGAAACCCCCTCTTCTGCAGGATTATGCATCACATTCATTGTAGAGCTCGCGACGATCCGACTCGGGGGAGACGGCCTTCACCAGCAAGCTCGAATCGCATCTAGGGTTTCCCTGCTCAGATCCTCCTTCCTGATTGCCGCTGCTCTTCAGATTCTGCACTCAATTTTCACGTACAGGTGAGAGTGTCCTCTCCCTGCCACGGATCTGAAGGCGAATGCCGTAATAAACCTACCGGATGACATGATCCAACTTGCGAAATCCGCAGAGACTACGAGCTGTTAAACCACCGACTGCTGCAGAGGCTAACAGAGAAGATCGACGTGATAGAACAGAACACAGGTAAGAATCCGGGGCATCAGAAGAACCATAACCTAAGCGCGGATCAATCACCAAAAAAATCGTGCCGACTGATCGGTTTCTTCCGATAGGGAAAGATCTTCTCCCATGGAACGACGACGCGGACAGCGACTTCAGCGGATATTCATGGATAGACCAGGAGCTACCGGAAGAAGTGAGCAGCAGAGAAGATCCCGACTACGAATTGCCAGAGGAAGCCAGAGACGACAACACCGCCTGCTTGGCCTCGAGCCGGAGGAAGTACGAGCTTCGACCCCGGCGCCGGCCATGACCGGAGATGATCGCCGGCGGCAGAGCAAAACCCCGATTATCGATCGAGCTTCATCCTTAAATCTCTACAGAAATATAATGGGCCGTCATTTAATATGGGCCCAATAAAGTTTACCGACGAATCTTAACTTCAATAATGGGCCATTATATATGGACTATTATTTTGGGCCCAATAAAGTTTACCCCAAGCTGGAGGCAATTCGGGCTGTTAATGGGCATTTACTAGCCCATGGGCCTGTGACGTGGACAAATGTGGGCTTCTTGATCAACGTACCTGTGGGGGAAGGCATCATTTATGACATGGGCTTCACGTTCACAAAAGCCCACCTACACGGGAGCGTGATGAACTCCTGTGGGGCCCAACCTTCGCTCTGGTCTCCCCCTTCGTAATTGCACCCTCCCTCCCTCTCTCTCTCTCTCTCTCTTCTCGCTCTCTCTCTCTCTCTCTCTCGCTCGCTCTCGGTCTCGCTCTCGCTCTTAAAGAGTTCAATGCGGAGGGGAAGGAAGCGAAGGCGGCAGGAATCGGTCCTCGGCCCTGGGCGAGTCGCCTGGAGGGGAAGGAAGGAAGGAATCTACGTGTCCTCTCCTTCACCCACACCTCAGTTCCTGCTCCGTTGCTCCAATAAGGAAGGTCGTCGGGCGGGGCGGTTATTCTCTGTGCCGACGGCGATGGACAGGAGGAAACGGAGGACGGGCTCCGACGACGGGCTGGCGCTGATGAAGGCCGCGGCGTGGGCGTGGTACCAGCGGGGCGTGGGGGACGAGGGGATGCCCGCGCGCGAGATCCATTCCCCAAAGCCGCCGCACGAGCCCCGCCCGTCTCGTTTCAAGCTCGAGGCCGCCGCTGCGGCGGGCAGAGGCGGCGACGCCACCGCGGGTGCCCGGCGCGGGGTGTCCTCGGACCCGCCCAGCTCTTCGCGTCCAGAGAGGGGCCCCTCGGAGAGACGCCGTGATAAGGGGGAAAACAGGAGCCAGCGCAGCGGGGGGGCGTTGCTCGGCGGTGAGGCGAACCGGAGGAAGATGGCGACGAAGGTGAACGGTTTCTGGATGAAGCATGCTGTGGGAATCTGCGGGCCGCCGGCGAACATGGTGCAAGTAGGGGCTCTGCGCCCGCCCCAGCCGCGCCCGGCGCGGCGGAAGAGTCTCGCCGGCGGCGCCGACGACGGCGGCCCGCGGGTGCTCCGGCCGGCCGCGAGGGCGGGCGAGTTGTAATCACCTCTCTCATGGACATGCACAGCGTCTGTGATACAGGCGAGCTGCTTTACTGAGCCAAGCTACTCTGAGGCTGCCTCTTCTCTGATCTTCTGATCCTACACCCAGAATGGCAACTCTGAGGATCTTTCTTTTCCAAAACCACGACGCGCGTAGATAGAGAAAGAAAAATTGGTTTTTTTTCCTTTTTCCTGCCTCAGAAGACCCACCCACCTTCGAAATATATGGTTCTGACTCCAAATACGGGAGGGTCTCCTCACCACTTAATGGGCTTTGATGCATGAAGCCGGAAAAGGGTCTGAAGCTATGAAGCTGGGCCTCGTTGGGCTCTTCATCAGTTACAGCCCCTTGTAATTATCCTCAAACCCTAGGGGGAAAAAGGGGGAAAAATGAATCATATGGATTTTTAGTTAAAATTATGTCGGATGGGTTTTTGCGTACTATATAAAATAATATAGACTTCTATAATATACACAATGGGGGCTCCTTGTCCCCTACTTCTAACATAGGAAATGAAGCAGTCTGTCTAGGGCTTCAAGAACAAGCAAGTATACACGGCAATATTTTGTACGGCATGGAATTATCGGAGAAAAATTTTCATGTACAGACTGAAATAATCGGGATGCCACCGACAGAGGCCCGGCACAGTCACCACGTACGGGACTCGACGGAGAGCCATTGATTCCTCCTCAGACTGCAGAAAAACTCGCGAGCCTACCGATCTCACCTGGGTCGGCGTAATAGTACGGTTTGATCCGGTTTGACAGGGAGAGGCCCGCAGCAAGCGGTCGGAGGTTCGAGTCCTCCTCCGTTGGGTCGTCGGAGAATTCAGCGACGTCACCCAACAGTTTGAAAGCCACGGCCTGCGCCTGGATGACTCCCGGAAAGTCGAAGTACAGCGCCGTCCCCGCTCGTACCTCCGGCAAGCGATATTCTTTAACAATGACCCAATTGCGGGAATCCTGGGAAGAAGACGACAAATTCAGTCAGGGATGCAAAATAATTTCCAACGTTCATGTTATACTGGGCATTAATGAATATTTTTTTATATTTTATACCCACATGATGATTTCTATAATAATCAATACGACTATTCAAGAAACTCCTTGGGGGTCACCTGAACGACCGAAACTTGCATGTGCAAGACCGCCGGGTGTATGTATCTGTCTTCCAGACAGGTTAAAGAGGAGTTCCATATGCCCATGTCCTTGTAGACTGGTGAATGGGTTATTCTTGGCTTTATTATAGTAAAAGCATCCAGACGAAACCCTGCCAGTGGAGGCGAGCCAATTGGCAAATACTGCTCCAGGACTAGGTCATTCCCAGTTAGCCTTTCCGCTTCGATTGGAACCTGCAATGATTCAGATTGAGAATATTTAGTAAAAAAAAAACTTGGGGGGGGTTTATTGTTCTAGCATGGAGTGAGAGTGAGCAATTTTTCACCCTGAAGCGCCACAACTTTGGAGCTCTCTCTATCCGGGCATTTGTGTTCATGCTCTCAGATGATGGATCGATTAGTGACTCTTTCAACACACGGCTTCCGAAGACGATGAGGCGCTTGGCGTGGATGCAGGGATCACTTGTGGAGGAGCCACCGAGAGAAGTGACCTGATGAGGATGGGAAAGGGATCCATCCAGAGATAGAAGACTGCACTCTCTTTCCAAGTTCACTGAGGCTGGCACAGAACTTGGAAGAGTTAACGATATCCATATGATTCGGCACCGGACGGGATTCTGAAAATGGAACTTAATGTGTCTGGGTGAATCTCTATCAGTCCCAGCTGTCTCAGGTCCATAAAGATCGGACATGGCAATTAATGATTGCACACTCCATTCTCCCATGCTTGAGCGCTCCTCTCCATCTATTTTATTTCCAGCCCATATCTTTACCTGCATGTGAAAATTAGGCAAATATGTGATATCGACGGATCTAAAAATTAGAACAAAAAGTTTCCCAAGTTGGATGGATCACACAGAGACGAAGGAACTTGTATCAAAAGAAGATATATGTCCCCGTCAGAGCTCAGGGACAAGGGGACGAGGTGGCTCTTATAAAAAAACATGTTACCAGTCTTAGGTAGCCTTTCAGAGCAGTAAATGGTACGTTGAACAATGAGAAAAATAAAGACTACAAAAGGTAAAATATGCTTACCACTGGACAGTCGGATGATGAATAGCCACATGAACTAACTAGCAGGATGATTCCAGAGACATCAGACAAACTTCCAAGAACTATGGAAAACTCAACACTCGTGCAACCAGGAATCGCCCTCCAATAAGAATGCCATTCCCCAGAACTTATTGGGCAGAGGAGCGACAATGGTGGTTCTGAGCCTGCTGCTGTTTTGATCTGCCATGACATACACTATGTGTAAAATAAATATCATAAAAATATCAACTAGATGGTCAAAACATCGTTGTTTAAATAAGAAGCTCAACCGGATGCAGTTCAAAAACGATACAGGTGTAACCAAAATACCATCTAGTGCATATTCGAGTTATCAGATAATGTCTGCCTACCGTTGCACGAGCTTGAGGACAATAGAAAACAAAAGATATCTTTTCGTAAACGTTAAATAAATGTCAATTGACGCCTCTTGGAAAAGTGTGACTTTGTGTCTAAGAAGAGAAAAAGCTGGGACTCGATGTAAACTGAAAAAAATCAGAAAGTAACTGATAATGTTCATATTTCTAGCCACATTGACAAATGACGTGTACCCATCAATTAACGGAGACAAGTACGAGTACTTTGAAGCCTGAGCTTTGTAAGGGGTTTATAAACTCCTTTTACATTCTGGAATGAACCTTCCCTCCCAAAGCGTACAATGACAATTTCAACAGACCTCATGACACTTCTAGTCGTCACATAATCTATAAAGGGTTCCAAATCACCTCAAATCATTTCTAAAACAACAGATGATAGAAACGTGGGATCAGACTAGAACTATTACGAAAAAAACATAGAACAATAAAATGCAAGAGAAAAATGAGTACAGAAAACAGTCTTTTTTTAGTTAACTCAGTGAATACCATGCGTTTGACTTCTAATCGGTACCAACTGTATACAATGCTTCCTTTCCTAATGTGACTGCATGCTATACGAGCAAAGATGCCCTGGGTTCTTTAGAGAATCATTTTCTTGATGAAGACTAAAGCTGATCACTGAACAATCAAAATATGGGATGAATATTGACAAGTCTGATTTTTGGTTCATCGATTTAACTCCAATTTTGGCTGATTTGTCTCTGTAGGAATTTGGGTAGCCTTTTATGCTCTCATGCAATTTTATGTACGTCATTTAATGCACTGGATATCTCAACGTGAATGTGTTGTTATATGCATTAGTTTGCGAGTAAGGAATTTTGAAATTTTTCATGTGGAAATGGGGTCTGCATATTGCCTCAGATTTTTCGGACAATACAAACTTTTGCCATAGTTGAACTGTTCAACTATCTTCCTCCACCGGACTGTGCATTCCACTTCTTACACTTCATAAACTTTTTCTATTTCTTTTATTACTGTATTTGTTCGAATCCAAATGACATCCGTTTTCTCCACCTTTCCACGATTTTTATTCTCCTGAAACTTAGTTTTCCTGAGTTTCAGAAAAAAAATATAACCTCTAACTCAATATCAGGGCATGTTTCTCGTTCAAACTACTGCCAACTTTTGGATAATGTTCAGAACACCCTTTTTTAAATTGAAAATAAAAAACTTAATATAATATGTGTTTGTCAGCTTGCCTGCTGGACAGAACACCGGATCAAACACAATAAATCAAGGCAGAATTCGTTTACAGACCCTTAAAGGAACAACAGATAAAAAGTTGTAGTGACAATGATGATATTAAGAAAGACATTATCTTCGTATCCATTATATTCACACACAATATAGCTCTAAGATAAGCTGCAAGATAACACGTTAGAATTTTAGGATTGAGAACAATACCGAATATAGAAGGCTCGCATTGGGAAACTCTGCCAGGGACTCCTCTCCGTTCAACATATTTCTCAACCAATTGTTGGCCCTCTCCCACCGGTGCGAAAAGTTACTTGCTTCAGAACCGACAAGCTGGTTCAACGCCTCAAATGCTGCAAAATCTGCACGATTTTGTCTTCGTAAGCTAGTCAAAACCCTAACATAATCCACATACAACGCATGACAAACCTCCTCTTTACAGCATAATCTGCAGATAAATCCATCTGACCTAGATGAAAAACATACACTTCCTTCACCACGGCCATGACTTAGCGGACTCTGGCTTGAAGGACCAGATAAATTTTTTGTTTCCTTCGAGTTAAAGCCTGAAAGTAATGCAGCTCCTTTCCCAGCACAGCACACTTTACAAGCCTTCTTACCACACAAAGTGCATACAAAAAACGAGAGCTTACTTTCACTAGAAGTTACCGAACTAGATACCCCTGCGTTTTGTTCTGATTCATAACAGACTTCGCAACCTGCACCAAGGCAAGTGTCTCCGAACATATGTAAGTTCCAGAAGTCGATACAACTTTCTGTGGTATCAAGACCAATTGAAGCAATAACACTGTCCTCAAAGGCGGAATGTCCCAGAAAAGCGAGATTATCTGCTGATTTGGATAATCTGAACAAGTAGGAATCATCAAGTAAGCGGTTAGGATCAACAGTAGCAGGAATGATGCTGACTGAGACCAAAGCTCTATCTCTTTCAGCCGCAGAAAGATTTGCCTTAAGGCGTTCAATCTCAAGCTTCATAGCTTCTACAAAGTCTAACTTACGTCCCTGTCAACAGCATTCAAAGTACCATTAGTATACAGACTAAAAGCTAAGAACATCCTAGTCTACAATTCCTGAGATACGTGTGGAACTATTCTGAATAGTTTTACTTTTGTTCATTTCTAGAATAGATACCAAGTGTAGACATACAACTTAGTCCCATGAGCCAATATTTGTATTTCAAGTATCTAAGGGTCCCAGAATAAATTTAATAAGAAAACTCCATATTAGACCAAAAATCACTCACCCAAGCAAAACTATTTTCTTATAATTTTTAAATACTTGTTTTTTGTGCCAAAACTCAATGCTAAACAAAATTTCAACACACTTCTCATGATATCAGAAGATTTTACAGCATCACACTGACAGATGCTTTTGGCCGTAGTGTACTGGAGGGATCTGGCATCCAAGATTCAGAGGAAGAAATAAATTAGACACCTTGTCTACCTATTGTCCCACTCACAGAAGAACCCTTGCCTATTTTAAGGCCAAATTCGTGGAGGTGGAAGAGAGAGAAAGGTTGCAGATGAATAGCAAAGCCACCTTGCCCTATTATTTGAGACAGAAGAACAAGGTTCAACATGGTATCTCAGTATTGGGGATCCTCATCTCCATCAAAACTGGGGACAGTAACGTGAAGGATCTCAGATGGGAGAATCCATATGCGTAATTGGGTAGCTCTTCATTTGGGTAGTATCAACACATCCTGAAACCTATGATAGTAGGATAAAATCAACAATGTTGGCCGTGCACTATTTATGAGATATTTGACAATAATGTCTCCACACAACATACTTTTGTCAGAGTAAAAAACCTAATACAAAAAAACATTACAATCCCAATAATGATGATGATATGTGACAAAATAGAGAAAGCCCTAAAGCTATACTATGACCTAAAGCTATAAATCTACAAGCAGGTTGCAAGAAATACTTACACTGACTTCAAACAATGAATTTAGAAGTGGTGAGCTAACACCTTACTGTTGAATTGTTACGCTAATTGAAAGTTAAAAAAGCCCCGGGATGTGGCTATAAGAAGAGTAAGGAGGCAAAGTGTGCCAAAGCACAGTAAAACTCTGATATGTTATCCGCAACTTAAGTTCCGCTAGCTTGAAATGACAATATGTGAACAACAAATGTATGCCTTGAATTTATCAAAAAATCATGGTAAAACATTATTTATATATAGGTTAACAATGCTGAATAATTCCATTAAATAAAATGCAATCAACAGATAATATCAATGCACAATCTGATTAGATAGACAAATAAATAACTTAAGTTAAGAATACATTAGCTTCCTGAAACCAATGCAATAAATCCCAAGAATCATTAGCTAAGAATACCTTGAAAGGATTTCTTTACAAATAATAAATTTGCTAGCTAACAAAGTGAACTACATGGAGTGCATAGGAAAAGAAGATAAAAAAAACTGCATACCTTATCAGAGAGACGTCTAAAGCAATCCAAGTAATGCTGAGTACCACTGCTGTGTTTAGGCATCTGATTTTCATGCTGAGAATTTGAGGGATCTGCTGTTTTTGGTGACTCATCAGATGCACTGATTCCAGGTAAATCTGTTAAACCCTTGTCACCAGATACGGCATATTGTAAGCTTGTCAAATTGGATTGAGATGTAGGATGAATGGATCCTCTAACTAGAGAAAAATTTCCATGGCTCAAAACATTTTGATCCACTGGTAAGGCACTTTCCTTGAATGTGGAGCTACCCTTAAAATTGCTGATATCTGAATCATGAGACGGGTTTGTAACATTATAAATGCTGGAGCCACATAGAAAAGGGCTCGACCTGCTTTTGTGCCTTCGTACTTCTTCAATAAAATTCCACCCCACACCTTCCTCTGAGAATATCCCCCTCCAAGGAAGAGAAACTCCAAGTATCTCAATCTGTAAAAGTTTTGGAGATTATTTATGACTAAAAAAAAGTAGAAAATGTTGTTCCAGAAAAATATACTTAACAGTATACAAAGCCGAGATGTAAATGATATTAAACTGTTTTAATAAAACATATGGGGAATAGACAACATGGTCCACAGTGCTTTCTGAAGCAAAATCGAGCAGGATTTTGGAGAGGATGCCACGTTATAGTATCTTTGTGTGTGAGGGAATAGGTTTCGTAGGACAAATGTTGGGACGTATCATGAACACGACACAATCGGCAGAAGGCTATGGACAGTTGGTAGGCGTTATGTCAATTATTGGGCAAAAGTAGCTACACCAAAGTACAGCAGGATCCAATAACATCAGGAATCACGTCACTCACTAATATCTGAAGTCTGTGAATAGGAGCTTTTGTTCTCCAGGTGCACTCTTTAATGACGTTTACTAGGTAATTGGAAGAGGAGTGTGTTCCATACTGTATTGCCAATCCTTTTTTGTTCTATTTTGGTTTAATAAATGGTCACTGACATCATTACTAAATAGTGACTAGACTCGCCAAAAGCACCAGTGATGTACATTCTTTTTTAAAAAATCTTGACCAAGCTCACCAGTTAATGGTTTTTGAGTTAAACCGTTTGTGGGCTAAATTCAATATTAGCCATAAGTCACTAGTCCCTATGAAAAATGAGGCACCATAACAATGTTTACTATCTGATAATGGCATCAATGACCCTCTCTCGAGCAAGTAATATACACGCCTATATATTCTGTTAATTCTGCTTATCTCCATGGCAATGAGATATACCAAACTGATTCCACCGACGCACGAGTAAACCTAGATTGGTTTAATTCATGAATAAAAAAAAATAGATTATTGATAAAGTGACCCTATTGTACATTTAAAGTTGGGAAAATCTGATGCAGCTAATTTTTTACCTGACCAAGGGTAACAGGGGATCTTCCAATGATTGCTGGATAAAACGTCAGAGCAACAATGCGGGTAAGAAAGTTCAAATCCCCCTCTGGTTCTTCAAAGTTATACAACAAAGGAAGATAGGCCTTTTCTTGAACATCAAGACGAGTACAGCTACCAGTAACAGCCAAATCCTCAGTACTCATTGGACCAGCCAAAGGTATGAGGAGATTTGTTCCATTTGAACACCGTGGTAGATAGGCCCCCTGCATGAAGAAAGAAACCAAAAGGTGAATAATACACTGATGCACAGACTTCACGGAGTTACTAAAAAAGAAATCTGGGTTTACATTTTATTGATGTCACTATGGACATCTTTAAATGTGAAGTGGTCGTATAGTAGAAAACTGTTTTTTCCAATTAAAAAATATAAAAAGCATATAAGATAGATGCCAATAATCCTCGTTTCAAGCTTAATTTTTTCTTTTGAAGCAAATTGTCCCAAATTGCTTCAAGATAAAGTTTCGATTCGTCAATCTGTTCAGTCCTACTCTCCAAAATCTCAAAGAGACAACATTAAGAAAAAAAGTGTAGAACTAGCGCATCTGATTTGCCACATGTTCTTATTGAACTATGCTCCCCCTGATAACATTCTGAAAAGACAGCCAAAATTTGAAGTTAATCTGAAGGGCTTGATTCATGAAAGAACCTAAGACTTGCTTACATGCTCACATAAATACGTTAATAGAATCATGATACAGCAGAGTTTTGGAGTCAGATTTATCCAACTAAATGTCACTCTTTACTCTTTAATAAGCTCTTCCCCCAACCTCAGTCCAAGTGGCAGCTCATGTAGGTTTCCTTTTTTCTTGTTCTTACTGCATTTCTCCCCTCACCTCTTCTTTCTCTCCTGTCAACATGGGGCACGTCTCTTCTTAATATTTTCGAAGAGCACCCAATATTTACGTAATTATAATACAATCTCTCTTGTATTAAAATCCAACACGTCGCTTTCATGAAGCAGATTGATTGGCTATATGACTTGCACTGCCTCATGCCAACTTCTATATTTGCGGGAAATATGCTATCACCCTCTTTTTAATCGTAGAACAACCTGCTTCGCTATATTTTTCTATGGTGAAAAATATAGTGATTGATCTCCGCAACCCAAATAAGGCAAGATCTTGCCTCATGTAAGGCAAGATTTTCCAATAACCTGCCTTCACCCAAATAAGTCCTTCAACAAATAACGTCCGGATAAGGCGATTCAGAAAGTCTTCCCCTGGAAATCTGCCAAAATTAGAGCTTGAAGAGAAAAACTGATTATGGCTTTGGCATGCACAAAATATTCGTTTATCACCATGACCTTCTGTTCCTGCCCACCTTACAGAGCCATACAAGTACACAGTTCCTCGCCATAAAGCAGTCTGGTTTTAAGCAATGGAAGGAGAAGAAATTGATTGCCGTCAAATGAACGTCTACTGTCTTATCCCATCATCAACATATGCATGGCAGGAGCATCCTTTGCATTCAACCTGAGTAAGGTTACCTTCTAGCCACTTCTAATCTATAAAGATGCTTCCCACAGTAGCTATCAAGGAATATCTTACGAAACAAGGCACTGTAGGAGGGCAAGGCATATGGGTCTCATGTTCAGGAGATCAAAGAGGTGCTGGCCTCAGTCACATTAGTGCCTTGGCAACCTTATTTGTGACCTTAACCATCATGTTAGGAACCAACTCCAAAAACTACTCTAACTGAGATCACATAAGTCATCAATAGAAGAACTGTGAATTAGGATTACGAAGTTCTTACCCATCAGTACCCCACTTTATCATAGATGCATGAAAAATGCTTCTTACTGAGAGAGGGGTCATTTTATGAACAATCTAAACGTTGTTGGTTGAATACAACATTAATGATACTAATCATTTGCTTTATTTGCAGGATTTCACTATTGGGTGGGTAAAATCTTTGGTCGGGCATACCCTGAAACTTTAGGTCAAATCCATTTTTGGATCACTTTTTTCGGCTCCATACCCGGGAGGTGAACCAGAGGGAGGGGGAGGGGCCCCTCTGTCAATTAAAAGACCTAGTCTTTTTGAAGAGTAAAGATTTATTTTGACGAGTAGTACAGGGAAGGGACCTTCACCACCATTGGATGAAGGCAGTCACCCTTTTACACTACTCTAAGTCCACTGTCTTGTATAGATTGGGAGATGGTAAAATGGTAACAGATTCACAAATCAATTTTCTTCATTTCAAATTCGTATAACTTGTTAACAAATATCGTTGGATAAAATTAGTTTGACATAAAGCTTTCAATTTAGAAAGTGGATACTTGCATATCATGACTTCCAATGTAAAATTGTTGCCTAAGAATTACGAAAGTAAGAATTTTATGTGCCTTGGTTAACTTTGTTTCTCACCTACTTTGGTAATACTCTTCAAAGTTTTCTCATGATTGATTTCAAACAAAAAAGAACAGGGGTATCACGTCACAATTACTCACTCGAAGTTAAACATTTGGTATTTTTTATGGTTTTCTTTGGATATTAAATGTAGGTAGATTACTTGGTCCTCGCATCTATTTGTTTGTGCAAGCAAGAACAAAGAATCTTTCACAGTTTGCCTTAGACTAAAGGATTTTGGAATTTGATAACTTCAGTAGAGTATTCTTCCATCTCTAAATCAAAAAGTGTAAACATAAATCTGGAAGCAAGGAAGAAATTTACATCCTTTTTAATGTCATATTCAATTCAGTATACATATTCAATTTATATACCTATCAAAATTCTAATCCCAACTCTGTAGTTTGTCAGATATAAATGGAAACAAAGAATTTCAGTGTTTTCATTTATATGCTCGTTTAGTGTTACACTGTTCACTTTATGTCTAAATGAATGAACAGGAAATTCAAGATTTAATTTTATAGATAGTGGACTTGACGACAATAATATCCATGGTCAACACGTACCTAATCCTGTTCAGCCATTACACTCTTTCGTATATCATAAACATGCCAAATACAAACCAAGAATTTTATTTATCTTTCATGAGCCATTCATAAACCAAACGCTTGAACTTTGCTTGAATTTAGTTAACCTGCGCAATAGTTCAACCTCGGGTGGATAGTTAGCCATTTAACGCTTTGTACTAAAACAAGGGAACTTAGGAAATTGTCCTGAGTATCATGACGCACATCAAACAGTAACGAAAGCTACAAACATGGAATGAATCAGACGAGCAAACACAGGTTTTATACCAAAAATACTTCAACACCTTTTGCATAGCCTAATCAAATATAAATTCTATTCCCATCATCCATCTTTGGGAAGAACAATAATACCACGCAACATAATGACTGATGATACAAGTATCGTGTATGTAATTCGCTGTGCAATATAATCAAGCCAATACAGACAAGGGTTTGAGAAGATACAACACGTATAAAAATCAAAGTGATAAATTTTACAACCGTATGCAGTACGAATATAATGTACATTAACATTAAGCACATGTAATGCAAGAGCATTCTGATCCCGACAACAATTCACCAATCTGACAGGAAAATATAAAATGACAGAGAATGTTCATTGACCATTTTACAAACGAAAAGTCTATAGCTGATGTCTTGCTAATTTTATTTATCAAGAGAAAAGAAGAATGCGAATTCAGATGCAATTCTTGGCAAGAAATTCATAGTGGGTGTTACCTCAAGGACAGGCTTAAGTGCATCCAAATTGCATCCTGTCCTCACATCCATCGTCCCTGGAAATGAACAATCATCACCGCCATGCGAAACTGTGACAAGAATCTGAGAAACATGGCAGGGCTCTTCAAGATAAATGAAAAGTTCAAGAACATCTGCAGCTGTAGAGGTTACCTGCAAACGAAACAAAAAATCCTATCAAGATTCTCTCTTTTTCTAATGACAAGGGAACCTAACTATTTTCAGTAGAATTCCTAAGAGAAATGGGTTGTCCCGTCACCCTCCATTTCAAAATTTCCTTTTTGGAAATTTTGAATCTCTCTCACTGATTTTCTCTTGAACAGACCGTATGCAAGGATTAACGGTCAGACAAACTGCCATATGTTAAACCTAAATTCTCCATTGGAGGAGAGCAAGGTGGAACCAAGACATATCGAGATCAGAAAATTAAGCAGAGAAAAAATGATAGAGCTTTACCCATGTTGCGCCTTTCCTCTTGAAACTAAGAAGATTCGGTTCACCCTTCAAACTCGGAAACATGCTCCCCAGTGGTTTTAGAAAACATGAAGGTGGCCTTGATAATACCTATCAATGAACAGGAAAAAAAAAATAGTATTCCATTAGCTTAAATATTACGATTTATACATCAATATTAGCAACAATGGACTTATTTTATGAGTGTTATGGAAAAAATGATGGTCCATCATGGCCTTGGTTATATGGGCCATTTTTAATGGATTCATCATGAAGAATAAAGAAATAACCTTAAACTAAAACAAACTCTTTGTAAATATTGGCTCAGTTATTCTCTCACCAAATAAACAATGAATGATCTAATTAAAATTATTTTAGCATGGGCTTAGAAACCATGGGCAGTGTTAAACCATTGACTAAACATGAAATTTATTAGTGCTAAATTTTAAAAATCAATTCTAACGAACGTACACACCAAAACAAAAGATATGAGAATAAGCCTGTCATAAAGACGGGACGAATTTTTGTTTCTCAGCAAAAAGAAAGCCTAATATGTTTCTAATATGGCTTTAATCAGACAGAGTACTTGATGGTGCTTCACAAAAGGAATTTTTCCTTTTCACCGTGTGTATAATTTTCTCATGAGTGTCACTAGGCTAAATTAGCACGAGATAAAAATTGGCATGGAATGTAAAGTAGATACTGCTCATAATTTTAGAAGAATCCTCAGGCACAGGCCACTGTCGCCTAAGTTGTTTTTGGCATGCTTAATGATTGATTGCAGTGGATTAAAAAGAAAAAAAAATCACAGTACGAATGTTGCTAGAACAAAAAACTTTCGGTATGTCTACCTGCAAGGGATGAATGGCAAGTGATGGAAGATGTTTAAACATCCTTATTCCAAGGAACATCTCCCACTGCTTTTGACGTGAACTATCGACAACCACATTTTTGTATCTTCTCTGAAGTGTAATCCTCACATGCTGTGCAGTAGCGAACTGCTTAAACTTTCCACTGTCGTCATTAAATATATTAAGTATCTGATTGTGTGTGGCTTTGGATCCAGTGTAAAGTGTTGCGTGAATATCACCAGCTAGCAGGAAAAGCTCAGCCAACTGAGTTATTGGATACAATTTTGTTGAATTCTTGAACTGATCAAATGTCATATCAAATCTTTTCCAAGGCTTGTCAGGACATGGGTGCTCCCAAGTAGTGGTCCTTGTGTTGTGATCAATATAGAAGGGCTTCCCTGTCACAGCATCAGAACGTTCCTCCCATCCTGGGGGTAAAGAACCAGTATACCGAGAATAATTGCCTGACTCCTTATGTCGATTTGTCAGGAAATCAAACATCACATCCTCATCAAGAGAAATCCTTAATCGTTTACATTGCTCAGCAAAAACTTGAAGACATCCAAAATAACTAGCAGCATTTGTTCTGTCTAAAGAATCTGCACAATTGAAGCGTATTACCCCATTTTGTAGTGTTCTCAAGCAGAAACCACCTTCAAAGTCACTAACGTGCACAACAGGCCCTTTGCACTTTCTGAGTTGCTGCGATGAAGGGGAATATGTGCCTTCACAGAAACCAACACCAATTGTTGGTGATTTGAGGAATTTCCAAAAAGTTTCAATTGTCTGCTGCTCCCCTCTCAACCTCACACTAGCATGCCAATCAAAATTGATTAAATGCAACTGAGTGTCAGAGAGTTTTCCACTTGATTTTATGTAATTCAAAGACTCAGAAAAGTGTTCAACTAGGCGGGTTTCTGATTTTCCTTCCTCGTTTCTAAGCAAATTTACGCATACAATGGGGACCAGAGTTTCTTTTTTCACATTAAACGGGGCTGAATCTGAATTCTGTTTATCATATCTTCTGCTTAATCTCTCATAATACTTCACACTTCCTTGGTAAGGATCTTGAGATGACACATATATTTCAGCCTCTGCTGCAGTGAGTTTTATCTCGGCACCCCACCATATTGGAACAGTACCTCGTCTCCAGATGTAAGAGCTAAAAGGAATATTTTTCCCAGTTCCATCAGAGATCCACACTAACTGCTCGCATTCGACTTCATTTCCTGTTGAAATTCAATACTCAATTTCAACAAAATGCTAGTCATGATAAGCTAGTTATTGCTAGCGTGCCACATTAAGATAGAAGACTGCCCCAGATGTAACCGAAAAAACAGGATAAGAACATCGACAAGCCCATCTTCTAAAAGAATAACTATGGGGTACCACGGGTCTGCAATGTAGCTGCCCCCATGAGGTTAACTAAAAAATAAAATAGGACATAAAATAATAATTATAGTGAAACATTTTAAAAAGAAGACAGTTGATAGAAGTCATTCCCACCCACATCATGAATTCATACAGTGAACTAATTAAGCTATAATTCGTACATAAAAAATAATAAATGACGGGCCCTGAATCAGATTTTTCACTGTTATTATTAAATATTAACTTTATATTTTTTTTAAGGAGTCTGCTGTTCACCATGTCCCATGCTAATACATCATAACAAGATTTATCCTTCACATTCCTTCCAGTCAAGAGCAAGGCCTGTTTGACAAGAAGTGCACCCACACCCTTAATGGTATACTAGAATCATCAAGAATTTAAAAGCCAACATATCAGTACTCTAAGTTCGCTAGAAGCCATCTGTATCAATACATCAAGGCACGTATCGCCAGGATAATTCTATTTAATAGTAAACTAATCTTGTAAAGAATAGCCAGAAAATGAAAACATGAGGGCATTCGTGTAGGGGAATACAACCAAGGTTCTCCACTGAGAATAATCATTTTGGTGGTGTGTTAGGCTTCCAACGATCATCCCATATTAAGACCATGCAAACAAGTGCGTACCTCTAATAAACAGAAAAAAACTATCTTATATACTTATTGACGAATGAAACTGACAAGCAGAGAGTCCACATCAATGAGGATTAGCAATGGAAATTCTAATATACAGCAGCTAATTTGAAGTTACAGGTTTAACTAGGCGAGAAAGTAATTGAAATAATATAGTTATTCCATCCCCAAATTCAGCATATTTGTCAATATTTGTTGTGAACAGATCTACGACCTGTGCTGAAGCATGCATTCAGGCCTCGAGCCAGGTATCGAGTTCCTGGATGAAGCCTGCTTCGCCGTGCAGTCAGTGCCACCATCTCTTCAAATCGAACTGTTCCACCAAAACTTCTGGACTCTGCAAAGCCCTATATATACTAATTATACAAGGAATAATGTAAACGCATAAAGGCATCGTATTGTGAGTAAAGAACAATACCCCACTAAAAGGGAAGGTCAATGCAAAGACATACGCTCTATTTGCAGAAAAAAATCCTAAATTTATAAGAAATAAAACGCCAAGAGCTTCAGAAAACACGGAAGACACACATGACACAATATGTTCATACCAAACCAAGATTACCATTTGAAACCCTGCATAACATCCGATTATCAGGCAGAAAAGTGTCGAAGCTACACACCCAATGCATCAGATATCAATTGCCATCTACCAAGCAACCATGCATTTCAAGGCCCCTGATGAGGTTTTTGGCAGGCAGGCATATGTTTCCTAAAAATGATAGTTCGATTGCTGCATCCTTAGTTACTTTAGTTTCTCATTTCATCAAATCTGTATGCCATACAATACACTTGACTCAAAGTTATTACGCAAAACTTGCCATCCAAACATACAAGTACCACTCTCTAGTCATGGAATAAAATCAAGCTTGGGGTATTGCCCAAGTTCAGACACCCCCTAATCACCATGAGCCTCACCAGCGCCCAAACTAGTATACGCTCAATCATAGCAGTCAAGATGGGAACGTACCATAGGAATACAACTAATAGACTGTAATGCCATGCAAATGAATCGGGTTGGTCAATGTCTTGAGGACAACGCAATCCACATCCTCAGACTTTTGAATCAAAGGGGACACTGGATTGGGGATAGTTTATTTATTCCTACGTGTGTAAATGTTATAAATCCCAAAACCCCCCGGTCTTGGTATTTATTCCTGAGCGTGTACGTGTCTACATGCATATGTATGTTTATTATAATTTATTATATGTGTGCTGGCGATGATCTGCGCTAGATAAAAATCTGGTGCAAGATTGGCAAAAAATTAAAATGTCCCAAATTTAAGAAAGGGTATGCAATAAAAAGGTCACATTTAGAGTAGTGTGTACCTAATAATATTCAGAGGTCGCAGTCAATAGAATCCCAATCAGATTGGACCACCAAATCCGAGGGAAAGGCTCAATTTGGGTTGGAAAAGGATTTTATCAAAATTTAGAACGTGATATTTTTTTCTTAGTTACAAGGTTATAGTAAGCAGCAAAATTTAGTGGACTTTTTCACGAATTAATTTTCTATACTCCCAGTGGTACACCCTATCATCCAAACTACCCCTGATCCAACGGCAGGCTGTGGACGTGGCAGTAAGTAGCGATGGCAAATATGAAGCAGCAGGTGGGCAGTGAACTATCGTTTCTTTCCTCCCTCCGCTCTATGCTTGTGTGCTATGAGCTTCTCTTCACTGTTTTTCATCTGGCCTAAGAACCACTCGGGAACTACCCAATCAAGGCATGATTGGACAACTTTCGGGAAGTTGCAGATTTATTCAGTTTTTTGGGGGATTGCATTCCCCCGCCAACATAAAAGAGTTAACCAGTGCCTTTTTTCTGAGAACCTAGGATTGACCTCTCCCATGTGCTGACGACCAATGCACTGGTTCCTTATGAACGCATTTGAAGCCAACCTTCATATATGAGGGTCACCAGTAGAAGTCAGTCTCCAGCATAAGTTATCCCAGGGTAGTGGACAAGTATCGGTATGGAAACTGTGTAATTCACACAATTGTCACTAAACTGGATAACTTGGATGGCATTATAACCAGTTAATCTATATTCAAGAATGGGCAAGCGTTTCACCTTTTTCTTTTGGCTGAGGTAGTGGGGAACGAGGGAGGAGGATAGGGAAGAAGATGATAAAGAAGGAGGAGAAATTTTAGAACATATGTTACCTGGATTATCCTCTAAAAATAGTTGGCGAGTTTTATTCCACAATTAGGTATATAGTGGCCATAAAAACATTATATTGATCATTTTGGATATGATAAAGTCAAAATTGGATCAGACGGGTTGATCAAAAAATTTGGTGCCTTTTTTTCCTTGCCTCCCTCTAGATTATTTGAACAGAGAGAAACAAGCATGCATTCAAAACGAATATTAGAAAAAGGGGTTTATATAGGTTTTGACAAGATAAAAATTTGGCCGAGGGTTTTGTAACATAGGAAGCAAGCGGTTCTCTTATTTTGGCTTTTTTGTAGCTTTATTTCTACAATACACCAGGTTGGTGTAAGACACGACTGATGTATAAGAGATGTTTAGAGAGTTCATAGTCCATGCCGGTATATTTTATTTTAATCTTACTTATTTGAAGAACATATAATTTTAAAAAAAAGTCTCAATATTGCTCATGCAAACGAATTAACACAATATTAGCCACGAAATCATTTGAGCCACCAAAAGGATCACTCATCTAAAATCGCTTGAGTTTACACAAAAAAAGACATCATGCCCATGGAAAACAGGTACAATGGTTGTCCTTTACCATAATTAAATGATCAAATTTGGAGGGCCACAAAGTAGGGAAATTGAAATTTTGAACAAGAAAAAAACTTCAATACTTCCTTAGCTCAACCATTCCCACACTGATCCATATAGCTCTTACTGGCCAAACCTCGTGTGGATCAGGATTTACCAAGTACAAAAATCTATCCAAACTCTACGAGTGTATTTGTCGTAATGGGTATACCCAAAAGATCTAAATATCTGACCAGTGCCTTCTACAGGATATCTATCTGTAGAGTTTATGATCCACATAAGCAACTAGGTTCAAGGATATTGTACAAAAGCTTATTCTTTATTCATAAATAAGATACATATATATATATATATATAATAAAGTCGCAGAAGAAAAAAAATACAATACCTGCAGCAGAATGACACAATGCTGCGGCAGTCCAATATCTTTAAAAGGCTTTGACAAAAATTCATTCCAAACGAATTCGCTATCTGGATTGTCTAGGGGCATTCGGCTTGGAAAGGGACGTGTGATATCTCTTGTTTCACAAAAATAATGTTTCCCATCAATATCAACATCAGTCAGTTCCTGAATATTCTTTAATTCCCCCTTACCCTGCGGCTGAGCATATTGAAGTGGAACCCTAATCCATTGACTTTCAGCAACTGTATATACACATCCACCACCAGGGAGATTTGGAATTGTAGCCTCCAGTTTTGTTGCAACTAAAAGCAGCCCAAAACAACCCAGCGCAGCATAACCAAGTATTGCACTTGCATAAACTACGTTCTTACAAATCCATCTTGATCCATCTGTTACATATTTCAAAGCTTCCTCTTCAGAAATGAAAACCTCATGCCCAAGCTTTCCTCGATATTGTAATGACCCAGTCGTAGGATCAATATATATGACCTGGGTGTCATTCCGGGTTGATAAGCTGACAATAATGTAAACTTCACTGCTTTCCAGAACCACCACAATAATAGATGTATTCCTTGAAGGATTGTCTGTCAAAAAAAGAAAAAAATACATTGAAGTATGTGAAGTCAAAGGAAACTAAGGTCAGGCAATCACTTATTCCTATTAGTAAAAAAAAATCTATGCAAGCCCGCGGTAAAAGATGATTGAAAAACGCATTGCTAAAGAAAAAATAAAGACGGATGAACTGACAATGTGACAACATCGAGCTATGGAAGACATTTGGTAGATGATCACCTCTAGGCGTCTTCATTCAAAAAAAAAAATTAAAATTCCTTCCTTGGAATAACTAAAATCGAACCCCATGGACTGGGATATTCTTTTTTTATCCGTTTACATTGAGTCGTCAGCCTTCGTTTCAGCGAATCAGTTTAAATGTTGGATTTTTTCAATGCGGGAATAAGCCAATTTTAGGTATGACTACGTTTCTATTAAGTAGAAACACAGAGCAAAAGTCCACAACCAGGTTAGTCGTTTCATTGCAGACATTTGGCCACCCGATTTGGGAACCTCCTGGGTCATTTCCTACTAATTTAATAAAACTGTACTTAAATTTATGTTTGTAGACTTTTGCCAATCATAATGTTTGGGAAATATGGTACTGCAGCTCCTGGCTTTAATTGTTACAGGTAAATAGCGAATTCAAATGATGATCGCCGTTGCAAAATTATTTTCAGTATTAATAAATCTTGTAGCTCGTTCTTGTGTATCCTTATGTGCCAATAATCGGGAATAATCCTCCAGCATGTAGAAAATTTCAACTCCCAGCTTTTCGGACTCGAGGAGGGTGGACATGTGAAGCCAGACGGAGTGGATCCGCCAGAGACGAAAGAGAATTATCGGTGCCAGGCTTACCTTGAGTCCCCGTGACTCCCATTGGATCCTTCTCAGTAGATTCACCCTCTACGGACGAGCCGCAAACGATAATTGTTCGTAACAAGACATAGGAAACTCCATCGGCAGAGTGATGACGCACTTTCGCTTCACCGTCTCCAGACGGATCGCCGAACACCGGAACCACAGAGAGGGCCGCAGCAGGGAAACAGAATATCAACAGGAGGGGGAAGCGATCGTGAGATCGACGGGGAGTCAACCACAAGTCGGTAGTTCTGGCAAGAACGCCTCCCCGTCCGAAATCGTCTGAAAACGGATCTTCCGTGGCCGTGCTGCGGTTCTTGTCTCACGATATGACTTTGCAAAATCACCCCGCAACCAAAAAAAACGTACAATTTTACCACTTTTGACTTGGACAAAATACCCACTATTTTAAGTAAAATAATTAAAACATTATCGATACTCAATCCAAGCCAAGGCTCAATTAAAAAAATAAAAATAATATTTAAGAATAACTTATTTAAGAAAAAAGTAATATTTCGCAAACATTATTATTAGTTTAGAGACTTATTTTACTGTGCCTCATTAAATACCTTTTTTTAAAGATGCAAACCTTACGAGCCCCTGTTTCCTAAACTAACCATTAAAATAATTTATTAAAAAAACTATGACTTATTGGGAGTTATCCGAACCTTGAATATTGCGGATATATTTTTTTATCATTTGTACCGCATATATATAGATTGGCCCCAGTTCTTTCACAGGATGCTAAAAAAAGAAAAAAAAAAGTTGCAACCCAGCAGCCATGCAATCACCTAATCATTGTCAATCGGGGGTCCATTCATAATCAGATTCAATAAAAAAGGGCGACCACCGTGGAGGAATAATGGGTCTTCCTCTCTCGGCTCAGACTGCGGAGAGGGCGGCTAGTCTCCCAAGCTGAACTGGGTCGGCGTAGTAGTACAGTCTAACTCTGTTGCCGGACATGGCCAGCCCCGAGGCCACGGGGCGGAGCTCGTCCTGCTCCGCCGGATCATCGGCGAAGGCGGCGACGTCGCCGAGCAGCTTGAAGATGACGACGCGGGCGTGGATGGCCCTAGGGAAGTCGAAGTACATGGCCGTGCCGGCACGGGCCTGCGGCAGGCGGTACTCCCCGACTCTGACCTGGGACCCGTTGTCCTGGGAAGATCACCCGAGAAGGAAACACCAAAAAAAAAAAAAAAAATTAGGATCGAGCCGCTGAGGCTGCTGGTGGCCTGGGATTCTTCAAGATCAGATTAGAAAATATGATCAAATATTCAGAGGCAGCTCAAGGAGGCACCTTCACCACGGAAACTTGGACGTATAAGACTGGCGGGTAGATGTTGCTATCTTCCAAGTAGGCGAAAGAAGGGTCCCATTTGCCCATGTCGATGGAAGAAGGTGAGTGGGTGATTCTTCGCTTAATTATGTTGAAGGCATCCAGGCGAAATCCTGCTAAGGGAGGTGTAGCTGGCGATATATACTGCTCCAGGATGAGATCATTCCCAGTCAACCTCTCTGTTTCAACCGGGACCTGCAGGGATTTGGGACAGAAATATTTTCCTTGAGAAAGGAAAAAAAAAAGGGTATTTTTTCATTGAAGGGAGCAAGAAATTCGTACCCTGAATCGGCCCAGCTTTGGGGGTCTTTCCAGCCAAGAATTTGCGTTCATGTTGTCAAGGCCTTGCGATGAATCGACCCGCGGTTCTTTCACCAAGTGGGTTCCGAACACTATGAGACGTTTGGCGTGGATACGCGGGTCGCCTCCCCCAGCAGCCCCACTGAAAGAGCCACCTGCTGCAGGCGGCTGCGAGAAGGAATCATCTAGAGAGAGAAGACTGTACTCTCTCTCTAAGGTAGCAGAGCTCGACCCGGCCTTCTGGAGAGTTAGTGTAACCCATATGATTCGGCAACGAACGGGATTCCGAAAATGGAACTTCACGTGCCTAGGAACATCTCTGCCATGGTCCGGCTGTTCGGGCCCATAAAGCTCAGAGGCCGCGCTCAATGACTGCAAATCCCATTTGCCAATGAATGAGCGTTCTTCCCTGTTTATCTTATTGCCGGCCCATATATTTACCTGCAAAGCATCAGATATGCTGTAAATAGCAATTCTAGACAGCACACGCATAGGAGATGGGAACGAGAGGGACTGGCGGTAGGCACTCACAAGAGGGCGATCGAAGGATGAATAGCCGCACGAACTGACAAGCAAGATAACACCGGAGACATCAGATAGATTGCCAAGAACGATGGAGAATTCAACGCTCGAGCAGCCGCGAGGAGCTCTCCAGTATGAGCGCAATGCCCCAAAATACAAGGGGCTGAGCAGTGACAGAAATGGCTCTGAGCCCACATCTGTTTCAACCTGCAGCACAAGGGAAATTATAAATGAAATCGTCAGGGAAAAATTTATTAAAGGATTAAAACATGCTACTTACCAAGGAAAAATAATACGGAACACAAATGGTTACAGATTCTTGAATCTTTATTAAATATGCTTTAAGAAGAGACTGGCCAGATGTTTTCTATATGAGCAAACTTAGGTATATCAAGCATTATTATGTGGTTGTTTAATGATTCTCATTTATGAGGTAAGGAAAAGGGGCCAGCCAAGGATTCGGATTCATACCGAATGTAGAAAGCTCGCATATGGAAACTCAGCTAGAGACTCTTTCTCATTCAGTAACGTTCGTAGCCATTTGCTGCTCCTATCATATTCTCCAGAGCTTTGATATGCCTCAGTTCCAGAGCCTACAAGCTGGGCCAGAGCTCCACTTGCTGCAGAATCAGCACGATCTCGCCGTCGTAGACTGGTTAAAGTCCTCACATAATCCACGTACAGTGCATAAAGTATCTCCTCATTACAGCACATTTTACAGATAAATCCATCTGGAGGAACCGGACCATAGGAACCCTCACTACGGCCACCATGGCTTGATCCGCTCTGGCTTGAAGAACCAGATAGCCTTTTGTTCTCTCTTGAGTTATAGCCAGCAAGCAAGGTGGCTCCTTTCCCGGCACAGCATGCTGCACAAGACTTTTTTCCACAGAAGAAGCATACAACTAACGATGATTTACTTTGATTGGAGGGTTTTGACGAAGGTAGTTCTTCTGCTGATTGTGCTGCACAGTGGACTTCACAACCAGAACCGACGCAGTAGCCTCCATTCACATTTAAGTTCCAAAAGTCAATGCCACTGTGGTCTGCAGTATCAAGACCAATGGAACCAACAATCTTGTCCTCAAATGCAGAATGTCCCAGCCATGCTAGAGTATCTGCTAATTTGGATAACCTTAATAAGTCATAATCATTGAGTAAACGATTTGGATCAATAGTATCAGGATTGACTTCAACCGAGCGCAAGGCTCTATCTCTATCAGCGGCAGAAAGACCGGCCCCAAGGCGCTTAATCTCAAGCTTCATTGCATCTTCAAAGTCCAATTCGTGCTTCTAAGAATAAAACACACAAAATTATCAATATACAGATAACCTTCCAGGAGGCAAAAAATTAAAACGCTCCATCATACAATAGCACAATGGGAACCTAAGCTTAAGTAATCGTCATGTTGCAATAATAGATAAGTTGGAAGGATATAAACTTTCGAGAAAACATTTGTTCAAGAGAGTCTTGGATTAAAGATATATTAAACTTTAACATGGATGCACGTCCAAAAAAGGCTCTCCGAAGTCAATCTGCAGTTGCTAATGCATTACCAGACCACACTGATCTACGGTCACCATTAGTGCATCATGCCACAGGAAGCAAATAGGATGCTGCAGTGCTTTGACAGTAAAACGTTCCAGAATGCAAAAGCAGCGGAGAGCTGTCTCGAGCAAGTGTAATCACCCAGATGCTCACAGATTTCGGTAGAGAAGAGAGGGAAAATAAGACAACTAGGAGAGAAAGCACAGAAGGTTGAAAGGCCTGATAAAAACTTCCCTAGAAGAAATGAACTCAAGAAAAAGCAACTATTATGCCGCATTCCTTTCAATAGGAAAAACACTTTTTGTGATAATTTTGTTGAGATGTTTAAGAAACTTGGAAGAAAAATAATGCAACAATAATGAGCTGGATTCTGAGCACTAGAAGACAACCCATGGGATTGAATCTGAGGGATCAAAGTATTGTGACAACCATGTGGAATTTCATGAAAACTATATGCCGTCAAGACAATGGCTCTTCTAAAGCACATCTTTGAAATGAGATTGAGTATAATTAGGGAAAGAAAATCGTGAAAGAGTATTATTATGGTTTCATGAACTTATGACTTAAATTTAATTTTATCTTGCAGTTCCGAATTCAGTAGTACAAGGAGTACAGAAAACTACAAGAGGAAAACATGTGAGGTCAGTTTCTAATAAAACTCTGATCGAAACATGAATCAGTTTGTAGAATTTTGAAGAATTGGAAACCAATTCTTAACTCGGAGGAAACTTTTCAAGAGATACTCTGCGGAAAACAATGTATGATATCAGAAAGAATGGTCGACATAATGACAGAATAAAGAGCGATAATATGACCTTCATTTCTAAGGAACATCATAGGATAAAAGGTAGTAGGAGCATATACTGTTATTCTTTTCTTGTCAAAGAAATACGAACATATTGCACGAGATTGCACAGAATGTAACAAAAAGAGATCATATTACCACCGAGACTGGTTCAGCCCGGTGTGGTTCACCGTTGAACCAGTCCGATCCGGTCTGGTTCACCTGCAATGTGGGTCTGGTAAAAATACCAGACCATAACATCAATAAAGCGCGAAATTTGATTTTCTCACCACCTGTCCATGTACTCCAAGGGTTCATCCATGACATCCACCTCCACCCAAAGGAATTAAAATATTTCATACCACTATGGCAGATGGAGATATTTGTTCCCCAACATTCATACCAGTTAGTAACACCTCAACCTCTAACTTGCCAGTGATCGATGCAGAAACTATTCAATCAAAGATATGATCAGGGTTATCAATAACAGTCATCTTAGATAAAAACTTCCTTTACGTCTTAGCTACTATGTTTGAATTGATACATTTGGTCAAGCATTTTGTACATTAATTGACAACTTCAGTAGCCTCACTTTAGTTTATCGCTTGCATGCAAAATCTGATGTATTTGATTCTCACACAATTAAAACTCAGATTGAGAAACAGTAAAATCTTAATTCTGACTCATCAGGAGAGAATCTTTCCAAACGTTCATTTCTATTTTTTCCACGACAGATCAGGAATGCTGAAAGAACGCATTGGGATTATTTTATGCGACTTCTGCACTTCTTGATACAAGTCGATCTAATATTGTGCGAGGCAGTGCAGACATAAATATTCTTGATAAATCATCAAATCTCTCCAAGATGAAAAAATCAAAGTCCTAAAGTTTCAGCTTTTCCAAAACAATCAGAATATAACAGATCTCATCTTCTTTGTAGTCTTTTCTTGTCTATCTTCCATCCATTGACCATCATAAACCTTCTCCACAATCTGTAGCATGTGTTTCTTGGTTATGCCGTACATAAAAAAGGATTTAGATGTTATGATCCTCAAACCAAATGCACTTGATAATACCAAAACGTTACTGCTTATTATGCCGCTCCTTTTACGCTTACCACGCTTTTCTATTTTCTCGCACCTTTTTATCCTTGATTTGATACACCCATGGCATAAAACTGTAACAAATTCAACCCTGATGAGTTCCATAGGCGAAGGGCTAAACATGTAAGCTTTGAATATGAAAAAATGAAGATTTATACTGCAAGTGAACGCGGTGGAAATGCTAACAGTTGCCCACCCATTGTTGTTTGCACACCTGAAACCATGATCTTGGTTCACCACTTCAAAAGGCTACTCATCGTTCTCATTCATCTGCAAATACAGGTTTCCTGCCACATCCTGTTTATCAACGTTATCTAAAATTTGTATTCCTACTTCAACTCACAGGTAGTGAAGGAAGAGTATTGGCAGTAGGGTATGAATGAGAACAAAATGCTCTTGCTATACTCACACTCATATTAGGAATAAAAAAGAGAACAATGCGAACTGTCCTGATACAGTTGTTCCTGTTGTTAAGATGATTGCTGTTGGAACAATTTGCACTTTTTGCCTCTCAATCATGTCCTATTTTTGAAAGGGATGTGAAAAATACTTTCCTAAAAGGTGATTTGCACCATAAGAGTTCGAGTTGAGAATTATCATTGCCTACACCACTCTGAAACCTGAAATAATCTTCATATGGACTGAAACAACTCCTCGAACCTAGTTGATTAAGCAAAGGGTTACCTTCCTTTAGACTGGAATTAACAGAGGAAGCAAATATGCTGATTTTTAGAGATGATTCCATTATAGAGAGCAACTTACTCCGGGTAAGAATCATGTGTATACACTTCAGCTGTGCCAACCAATTTAATTTTGAGCTGGAACATGGGATTTTTTAAAGTCTATCAATCAAAACATATAAAATAAAATTTACTTGTTGAAAATAATAAGACCAACAACGCAAAAAGGATCAACAGAAAATATAATTTTGTCAGAAATACAGTTAAAATTGAGTGGGAATGATCTGTTTAACAAGTCTTTCATTTATTCGAAAAATACCATAAAACTCATACAAGGAAAGTCATTAAACAGCATTCACCTTATCAGAGATACCTCTAAGGCAATTCAGGTAATAATGAATACCACTGTCTCGTTTAGGTGACTGGCTATCATCTCTGACATCAGATCCCTTTAATGGGTCAACAGATGAAGGAATGGCAAGTAAGTCTGTCCAGTCATCGTCAAAAGATAAAGAATTTTGCACAACGGGCAAATCTGACTGCAACGTGGGCTGAGAGGACACAGAGTCACCAGTGAGAAGATCAAATCCAAGGTCAAGACTTTTTGATTGGTCTCTTAGAGCAACACTCCCATCAAACAAAGATGCACTAGAAGAATGGCTGATGTCCGGATCAAGAAAAGGGTTTTTAAACTGATCAACTTCGGAAACACATAGAAAAGACTTTATTTCTTTTTGACGTCTTTGAACTTCTTCAATAAAGTGTGATCCTGCTCCTTTCTTTGAGAATATGCGCCTCCAAGGAAGAGAAACTCCAAGTACCTCAAACTGCAAAATTGAAAAAAAGGACCTGGATTAGTGATAAAAACAGAATTGCCTACCCAATTTCATGGTTTAACATCCCTATTCAGGTGATGACAAAGATTACAGGTAGGATGATTGTTTTGTGTGAAAGGGGAAACATAGAGGCACCAAAGGATGGATTACAGGGCAGAACAAGCCACTCGTTATCCACACATCCCACACAGTTATGCTGAATTTTCAGGATGTCAGATGCAAAATAACTAAAGAGCGTTAAGTAATTGAAGACATGGCATTTATAGGGAACAGTTATCCCATTTGTATTACATCTGAAGACTTGCTTATGATCATCAGGGAAATGGGAATTATGATTCTACAATAAATTTAGCCTTTAAACAGACACTCCTGGATGAAGAAACTACCTACTGAATAATTTATGAAGGTTATTGGAAAAAAATACTTGGCAGAAGCAAATGATCATTGGAATTTGATGATGAAAGCAAGAACCTACTAGGTGGATGTCACTTTGTTCTCAATTGATGACGTAAATACCATCAACTCGGTCAAATTTAATAAAGAACTTTCGTTGGAACCATTTAAAATATTTGCAGCTCTTCACTGGGAACAAATAGCATAATTTTCCACGACATGTGTCCATTTGATCGAATCGATTATTCCACAAAAATAGCAAAGTGGATTGGGTAACAAGAACTAAATCATTATTTTTTCTCAAGGTTCTTCAATGGCACGAAATGTGCTTTCGTTCCACCTCAGTCAACTAGTGTCAGTATAAAATGTGCTCCTTATATCCTTATATTAGATTAACAAATTGAATGCATAACTTATGCTTACATTGTTTTTGGGTACAATAGAGCTCCATGCTCCCACATAAGATTCTGCTCAAGAGGATATCGTTGTGAAATATTTAGGGGGTACAGATATTGATTTCCTCTGATATGTTGCATCACAGTCCAATAGTTCTTTTACGTATTTCCAGAATTGACTTACAATACTCTATTATCATGGGCTAAGAGGTTTGCTTTTATCCCCCACACAATTGTGTTTGCAAAACAAAAACTGCAAACCATGCTACAAGAATTACAATAATATTTGACGTCTACCCCTAAAAAATATTATAATAATGTGTGCCTGCGTAAAAGATAGGTCCAGGAGGGATCATATTGGATGATCCTTCGGAGCCAGAATAAAAGAATCCAGTTAAAAAAACTCAATTCCGAGAAGAGAAAAAAACTTGGGGCCAATAACGCAATGTACCTCTACAAAACACTATATGATCAATCTCTAAGAAGGTCCAGGAAGGGTCATATCAGATCACATTTTTAGCTAGCAAAAAAAATCCTGAATCTCATGTGGGAACATGGACCAATCTTATCCAAAAGCAATGTAAGAGAGGAATAGCAACACCACTTATAATAATAATGCAGAAACAATTTATGACGAGGAATGTCATAAAGATAGGTCCAAGTTAAAAAACTAACTAGGACTCTAACAGTACATCAACAAGGTCGCAATTTTGAGGACTGACAAAATAACTTAAGGTATCTGAAAATAAGGAAACTTAAATGTATACCTCACCAAGGGCAACTGGTGCTCTTCCAGTAGTCAAAGGATAGAAAGTAACCACAACAATGCGAGTGAGAAAGCTCAAATTTCCCTCTGGTTCTTCAAAATTATACAGCAAAGGAAGATAGGAATTTCCTCGATCATGAAAACTGGAACTGCTTCTTGTAATTGCCAAATCCGTGTCATTCATTGGGCCTGCCAAAGGTAAGATGATGTTTGTCCCATTCGAGCATCGAGGTAAATGAGCTCCCTTAAAAAAGAAAGAAATCAAAGTCAACATTAAATCATTCAAACACTGAAACGAAACTATGAAGTCAGCTCATGTCGAAGATTACAATGGTATTCAGAGAGCAATCATCATAAAACAAAATCCTTCAATGACGAAGTACATCATACAGGGACCTCTGATAATGTCAACTACAATCCTTCCTCAATCCATCTTTTCCGAAAACGGAAATCTACATTCTCAGGACATAAGAATTGGGATTGAAATAATAACTGGTGCCAAATATGTAAACCATCCGTTAGATATAAACTTAATGGGTTTCTTTCAAATTTTTGTGGTAAACATTTTATCACCCATGAAAAAGGGGGCACGTGCACAGCACATGGTAGAACCCTTGAGTGATTGCCAAGTATCTGGTCAGGCTGACTAAGGGCTATAAATATAGACCTCAGAGGAACAGAAGGGGCACAGAAGAAATCCGCACTAGGGGAGGCTGAGAAATCCTCTCAAACCAATTTCCCACCATTGTCTTTCCTTTTTCCATTTCTTGTACTGTGATAGAACCGTCATCACAACGTTCTATTTTGTTAATATTTACTTGAGCGAGAATCTATACTACTTGTTCCTTCTCAGCTGTTCAGATCCGATCCTCCTGAAGAGGATTGTATCAAGCTCCTTCAAGATTTCTTCATACTTCTGACACCGTTTTTCTCCACCATGTTCTGGACGGATGTGATAGCAAGCAACCCCTTTCTCTTTCCAACACCACTTCCTGGGCAATATTGATATCAGGTAGTTGAGAATAGGGGGGAGGGTAAAGTTTCGATTTCGTTTCTTATTCTTGGGTAACAGTCAAGAGTTAATGGCATACTTCCTGTGGAAGAAATCATCCATTTCCACGACAAATAACTCAACCATTTGATCATAAGATCAAATTATATTTTGTTTTTGGCACCACAGCATAAACTAGATTGCTCTATCCAAATTTTATGTCTCACAGAATTACTTCAAACCACATATTACCTTATTGCTCAATGTCGCATTCTTAAGAAAAATAACGTGAGTACTCCAAGAAGGTATTTAAAGCATCAAATTAGGAGATTACTCTATCAGCGTAACATGAGATCTAATTCTATTGGAGAAATATTACCATGGTGCATTATAAGCACTCCAGCTACTGATATGATATTTGATGCATATTAATGATAATGTGATGTGCTTTTCTTATTATTTCTGAGGAACGACCATTGGGGTTGTTAAACCATGTAGGATCATATTTTAGGATTAAAATCAAGATTAGTAAGTTGATTAGAGACTTGCAGTCAGCACTAAAATCTATGCCACATGTTTATCATTAGGTGGAGCATATGGTAACTGGTATGACTCCGATAATAACATATCAGCGACGTCATAAGAAGGGTTCCCAACTGACAGAAGGTGAACCGACGGGGTCAGTAACCAACAGAGGAGTGGGACCGACGGGGTCAGTAACAGACAGAGGAGTGGGACCGGTCCCAAGAAACGGTTAGTGGTAATGACAAACGAGAGACCAATGAGGTATAAGTAGGGAGGGAGGTTGGCAAGAGGGGGCATCCGGGGAGAACGGACCTAGTGGAGAGTGGGAGAATCTCTCGAATATCCTCCAAGGTGATCAGTCACTCCGACTGGTCATTTCTACCCTCAGTGTTCTTGTTCTATTGTACCTTGTTTCTTTGTTCTAGGAGTGCTTCCTTTTCAGTTCCAATTGGTGTTTTACCAGTAACAATTTCACCTGGAGCAAACTGTTGACAACAGAAAGCACATGACACATGTTGCCTATGTTAAGAGTACAGCTGCTTTGGGCTTTTAGACACGTCCATTGCACAGTGAATGACTTCTTTTATGATGACTTCGGAACCATCTTACAGCACACAATTCATGCAAAGGTTTCTTCACGGTAGTTTATTCTCACATTTGTAGTAAATTGAAATCCCAGTAGATCATACATTTCGTACACGTCAGACATAAGGAAAAAACATTATCAGGAACTCTGCAGGGTACTAAAGTCTGTTAGAAATAAGAGTGATTTCTTTCTTGTAGGTTTCGTCTTATTGCACATTGAACCGGTTTGGCTGAAACCTGTTCAACTTGAACCGGACTGGTGCTGGTTAGTATAAATACTAACCAATTTGTAACCTTTCTTGAACATAAGAATTGAGGGCTTCGGCCTGTTTTTCCCGTTTTCTCCTTTTCTTGTGTGATGCAGCCACAGTTGCAGGAGGCAAAGATCAGAGGTACTTGGGAGAGATCTGAGGGCTGATTGATTCTTGACATGATATCGGAGTGCTGGTTCAATCTCTCCATCACTTGCTTACCTAGATTCTTTGACCTAGTTTCCTATTTTCGGTTTTGAGCGGCCTTTATTCCTCATTCCTGTGAGAAGACGCTAATTCTGATTGATTCACTTGCTTGCTTTGTGATTGATGACAAAAGCAATGGGAGGAGGACTTGGGCACCGAATTAGTGGTTTGCAAGGTAAGCCACCATTTATTCACTGCTTCTCCATTATCCACGTGAGAATCTGGCACTCTTAACCTACAGAACAAGAACGGTAGATTTGTGCCTTGTTTTCTCACGGATTCTTGATTCTTGATAAGTAAGAATGTCAGAAGCCACCTTTGGAACAGAAGTTGTGAGGGTGGAATCTAATGTGAGTTATGGGGATTTGCTGATTATACCCCAAACAGACCATCTAGATGGCAGGAATCAATTTGGGTGGTCTCAGTAGGTCCGAGCTGTTCTTAAAGGATGAAAGATGACTGATCATTTAATCAGTCCAGGGCTAAGAGTTGGAGATTCAAGTTTTGAAGCTTGGGATCAAAAGGAATTGAGAATCGTGGCTGACCACGATGATTCCTGAGATCTGAAGGACCTGCTTGTACTTGACTATAGCAAAAAATATTTGGGAAAACTTAAACCAGACTTACTCAAGGGCGAAAGATGCTGCACAAGTTTATGAATTAGAGTTTAAAATGATTACTATGAAGTAAGGTGAGAAATTAGTGATAGAATACACTCATGAAGTGAGAACATTGTGGCAAGAATTTGATCAATATAAGATTGCAGACATGAAGGAATATGTGGACGAAACATCATACAAAGAGATAGAAAGGGTTTGAACATACTAATACCTTGTAGGATTAAATTCTGAATATGATCACATTAAAATTCAACTCTTAGGGAAAGAGAAGTTACCTCCTCTGAATGATGTAATCTCCTTAATTAAGGGAAAAGAAAATTGTTGAAATTTGATGCGTGATTCTAGAAATGTGGATAGTTCAGCATTTGTGGCTAAAGGTGGAAAAAATTAAGGCAGCAATAATACTAAATTCAGAAGTCAATCTTCAAGACAAGAGAGGACTCATAGTAATGATTTTTGAAACACGTTGTGGTGTACCTATTGTAGAAAACCAAGACACACAATTGATAGGTGTTATAAACTACATCGGAGGCCTCCAAATCATGTCACGGGACAACAAAGGGGTGAAGATCAAGCCTATTTCACTATTGCTCAACAAGAAGAAAACAATGACTCAGAGCAAAGGCAAGTTAACTTGGAAGAACCTCCACAAGCCCAAGAAATGCAAGCCTCATCTGCACTTACCTGTTCAAGTAAGTCTCCTACTTTTACTGGATTAGTCCTTTAAATAGCAAACCTTCACTCTGGATTGTGGATTCAGGTGCCACAGACCACGTGACCTATGCCACTCATTTATTTAACTTCTATGCTCTTTGTCCTAGTCATAGAAAAATCACTGCAGCCGTGGAATCTGTTCTCACAGTTGCTGGAATAGAAAATATTCAATTATCCTAGACACCATTTTGAAAAACGTACTCCATGTCACTGTGTTAACATCTAGTCTCACGTCTGTTAGTATGCTTACATGAGATCCAGGTAATGTTAGTTTTGATCCTGATACTAGTCTTCTTTTTACAGGACAATTAGACGTGCTAGAGAATGGAGTAGACTCTATTATCTGGAACTTCCAAGTCAATCTAACATAGTACTAGATCAAAGTAGCATTCTTAAGGATCTCTATTTGTTAAATAGAGACAAAATTTGGCTTCAACATTGAAGATTGGGACAACCTTCTTTTTTTACTCTAAAAACTTTGTTTCCTTTTTTGTTTCACAACTCGAATTTATATGCATTCAAGAATAAAGTATATGAATTTGTCAAACATTGGAGAACTCTATTTTTTGAAAATACTCTGCAATGTTCAGTACCTCTCTTTTGTATTCATAATGATGTGTGGGGGCCTACACCTACACCTAGCACTAGTGGAACTAGGTGATTTGTCACTTTCATGGATGATTGTACAATAATGACATTGATTTATTTACTTAAAAATAAATCCAGTGTCAGCATTGTGCTCATAAAATTTTATTCTCTAATAAAAAATCAAATATGAGACAACTCTTGACTTCTTTTTTCTAAAAGGAAAGGGTAGTGCATGAGTCATCATGCATTTATATGCCCCAAAAAAATGAGGTGATTGAGCATAAAAATGATCATTTGCTAGGGACTATTGGGGCACTCCTTATACAAAATAATGTGCCTAAATTTTTTTGGGGTGAGGGAGTTCTTATGACTGCCCAAATAATAAACCGATTACCATCTAAATCACTGCATCTTTAAAAACCCTGTTGACATGCCCAAAATAAATCTCATACCCAAAATATTTGGATAGGTGACCTTTGTTCATATACATGATCAACATAGAGATAAGTTAGATTTTAGTGCTATGTATTTTTGTAAGCTACTCCCAAACACAAAAAGGATTCCGCTGTTATCATCCTCCAACAAGGAAAACTTATGTGACAAGGGATGTTACCTACCATGAGAAGGAAACATAATATAATACATCAAATCATCATGAGGAAACTCAAATTTCAGAGGATATAGAACTAAATTTCTTACTTCCTTCCTCATATTTATTACCAGATGATACCATTACTCCTATTGAACCACTTGTCCTAGAACTTAGTCTTAGTAAAGAACACGAGAAAGGTAGATTTGACCAAGTATATTCCAGAAAAAAAGGAAATTACTTCAAATTCTATTCACATTCAAGAGTCCTCCCAAGATGAGTCAAATACAACATCAATACCACATGTTTTGCCTATTGACACAGACTCGCCTATTGCCCTTCGAAAAGGGGTTAGAATGTGTACCCAAAAACCATTATATCCCATCGCACTTTTTTTGCCCTAAGACAAGTTATCATCTTCACATAAGACCTTTATAACCTGAATTCCACTACAATTTCAAAACTATTTTTGAAGCTCTAACCCATAAGAAGTGGAGACAATTTATGAATGAAAAGATGAAAGTTTTAGAGAAGAATGATACTTGGGAATTTGTGCATCTGCCAATGGGGAAGAAAGTAGTTGGGTGCAGATGGGAGTATATAATTAAGTATTTTGTAGATGGGTCGATTGAAAGATACAAGGCTCAGTTGGTTACCAAAGGGTACACAGTTTTATGGAGTCAACTATTGTGAAACTTTTGCACCAATTACAAAACTAAATACAATAAGGATACTATTGTCATTGGCCGCTGTATTTGATTGGGATTTCAGCAATTTGATGTTAAAACTACATTCTTGCTTGAAGAGCTACAAAAAGAAATCTACATGGGGGTACCTCTGGGTTATGAAAATAATTTAAGCCCTGACATTACATGTAAATTGAAGAAAACATTATAACACTGAAAGCAGAATCCTCTGAACTCAGGGGTCACAGAACTGCGACCAATAACCAATCTTTGCTGATAGTAATAAACCCCAGTACTATAAGTCAATGCTAGGATATCCTATTCCTAAGCAAAAGTAAAATCATTAACCAGGTGAACAAGCAGAAAGCCAGGAAGAAATTCACAGTATCAAAGGAATATGATCTGCCACATCAGAGAGCAGTAAGCTTTTTTTGCGAGGATCACCATAAGTTGTCATAAATAAACATGAATAATATAAATCACGAGTGGTGATCAGACTACCAGGCATTGGATACTTCTAAAAGTCAAAATATCTTGTGCCACTGAAATAGGCAGCATGAAACATATCATGCGAGGGTCAAAACCAATGATCACGAATAAGTAGCATCTCTTATTCCTGCAACAGTGTTATACTTTGTTGATTGGTGAAGAACCGATCACATATCGCAGATATCTAAGCATATTGCAGGAGGAATTAAATTAGACATCAGATTTCTGGAATTATCTACCAAGATAAGAGAGGAAACAATAACTCAAAATAAAACTTATCGTAACACATTGCCCAAAATCAGTTATTTTAGGGGGCAAACCTTTACAACAAGATCAAGAGCATCCAAATTGCACCCTGTTCTCACATCCACGGTCCCTGGAAACGAAGAATCATCACCACCATGAGAAATTGTGACAAGGAGTTCACAGACATGGCAAGGCTCCTCGAGATAGATGAAAAGTTCCAGAACATCTGCTGCTGGAGAACAAACCTGCAACAAAAAGGAAATCATGCAGTTAAATCGCTTTCGTTAATAACAGGAAACCTGCTTACTGACCACCCTTCCTCCCTACTTTCAAGCAGTCATAGGGGTTAAATCCTCAGACAGGTCATTTATATCAGACACAATATCGCCAGTAGGCATTAATAAAAGTGAAATGCCAAACATGAATTGCCCCAATCAAAAAATAAATAAATTGGATCTTAAAGAAGAAAAAAATGTTTACCCATGTCATATCCTTCTTTTTGAAATGAAGAAGGCTTGGTTCACCCTTCAAACCTGGAAATATGTCTGACAGTGGTTTTAGAAAGCATGCAGGTGGCCTTGAAAGTACCTGTCGATAAAAACGGTCGACTTTGGTTACTTGGCAGTCAAATATTTCATTTCTAATTTGGTAATAACATAGGAAATTTCTAAACATTTTTCAATGACGAAAACCACTTCATTTACAGAACAAACTATTGCCTCCTGATGTTACTAAAACAAGTCATAGCATGACGGATTGAGAAATACTAATTTATGCATATTCCATGTCAATAAATTGCATGAAAGCCTCGCACATTAATGAATACAACTAGATCCAGCCAAACCATAATTAAGGAGAAACGCAATTAAGCCAAAATTGCTTTTCGCCATTTTTTTACAGAAACTTCCTGACTTATTAAAAAATGACCGTGCCACACAATGTTCTGAATAGAGAACCACTCGAGTTTCCAACACCAAATCCATTCTGCTTCAGAAAGACAAAATGCATTATCTTCATACAATGGCAGATCCCACAACAGAATAATTGTCTTCCATCAGTAATTTTGAAATACTAGTTCTACCCCAACATTTCTGGACCATTTCGAAATTTCTAGTTTATTGACGTAGTATTTTATCCACCTTCATATCATGCTTCATCCCCATTAAACAATGAAAGATTCCTAATTCTTCACTATATATTAGTCAAACAAAATGGAACTAGGTATTTCCAATAAATTTGTGAACTTGAGGATAATCGCAAAGTAAAATTGCTGTCAATGCAGGTAAGATTGAAATGCTTTCTCTACTGAAAAAGGGGAAAATGGGATACTAGGTATAAAATGGAGATGCATATTTTATGACCAATGTAGCACTAACATAATCACGTACCACAAATTACTTCATATCTTTCAAACTTTTGAGGGGCCCTTCAACCTCAACATTGGACAGATTCGAGCACCAGCTGAATGAGAGGAGTGTTACCCAGATATTATTGTTATGCTTGGTGAGAGATATTGATCGCATGAAAATTTTTCAACAAAGAGCAATTTACATAAAAGCTGATTTTTTAGCTTGAATTATAGTGTATGAGAGAAGAAGGTTATTAATGTTGACACATGTTCAGTAAATTCTTATTTTCATAAACAACGTTACAATTTATATGAACTAAATATAGACTATGAACTACTCTGAATGGTCTAAGGCATTTCACAGCAAGCTCGTCAACTGTTTGATTCGGAAAGCAAATCACCACACACAGCTATTATGTTCCGGTTGCCACATAATTTTATGGACCCTAAAGTTCCAGCTATTATCGGCAGCAAGTACCCGCTGCCTTGAGAAGAAAATTAAGGAATCATATCTTAAAGTAAATTAATAAAAAAACTACTAACTTTTTTAACAGTAGGACAAAAATTGGATAATTTTAAGGCCATAAAAAAATATGGACTCTTCCTTAATTGTCTCATAAAACTCTGATGCATCGATAATTTGTTAAATAATTGAAAAAAAGTAGTATGACTTTGACTTGATAAATGAAAGAGAACAATGAAATCTCGAAAGGATAAGTCAAAAAGGAAACCAAAATGAACAAAAATTTTAAAATGGGAGGTCTCAGCTACCATGAAAAGAGCTCAAAAAAACTCCTTATGGAAGCTAAAACCTGACATCAAAAGAAAATTTCCCAAAATTTCTTCGTATTAAGCTTTGTATGGTGGTTCACAACAAGCATGAAAAGAAACTTTCCCAAAAATGCGCAAGTATCAGGAGCACCAAAGTAACTTGAGACATGTTACGATTTCAATTGACATTTGACAGCTGAGATTCTCTCATTGGATTGTTTTTTCTAAAATCAATCTCTCAATTAATTACACATTTCCAATTATTTAAGTATGTAATTAAAGAAGACTGTTGAGCAAGTTGAACTCTTATCAAATTGGAATTTGGGAGATCTCTATCCCAGGTCCCAGGCATTACTCAATTGGTGATGGATACAACGTGACAGATAAAAAAGCCTTAAGAAAACCAGCCATTGGTTTTTGTAATTTAACAGTTTTAAAAAATGAAAAGGGATAGGCTTGTCTAGAGAGATAAGCCAATGGTAAGCTGAAAAAATTGATCATAACGTAGATGCACAGAAAACATATACAATCAAGAACATTTGATTAAAAAAAATGCTGCGGCAACATAGTATAAAAATCAAGTGCAGTATCACAAGATTTCAAGGAACAGAAAAAGGAAGAAAGCATATATGAAGAGGTCTTTCTGCAAAACCCATAAAATATAAATCTAAAACTGTCAGGATAACACTGAGTCACAAGCCAGAATTCCCTATCAATGAACATTTTTGTTTATCTGTAACCTTATGTTCCCATGGATTTTGTAGGACACATGAAGCCATCAACTTTAACTAGAGACATACAGATTCTTCACGATGGATGCTAAGACGATGGATCCCTCAATTTTTTAACATGAATAGCTGAGAAGCATAGTTTCCTGTGAGAATAATTGCGTAAATAATGATTGCATTATACAAGCCAACCCAAGGTATACATGGAAAATATCTCTGAAAGTAGTGACTAAACAGGAGTAGAGGCCAGATAGTATATTGTAAAAATTCTTCCAAAAAAATTTTCGTTCCCAACCTGCAAAGGATAAACAGGAACTGATGGGAGATGTTTGAACATCCTTATTCCAAGGAACATCTCTAACTGCTTTTGACGGGAACTATCAACAACCACGTTTTTGTATCTTCTCTGTAGTGTGATCTTCATATTCTGTGCAGCTGAGAATTGCTTAAACTTGCCAGTATCATCACTGAATATGTTAAGTATTTGACTATGCATAGCTTTGGATCCAGTGTAAAGTGTTGCATGTATATCACCAGCCAGCAGGAAGAGTTCAGACAATTTGGTTATTGGATATAGCATTGTTGAATTCTTGAACTGATCAAATGTCATATCAAACCTTTTCCAAGGCTTCTCCGCACATGGGTGCTCCCATGTAGTGGTTCTTGTGTTGTGATTAGCATAGTAGGTCCTCCCTGTCTCAGGATGAGTGTACTGCACCCATCCTGGTGGCAAGGAGTTACTGTTTGTTGATGAGACTGTAGACATCGCATCACTGTCAATGGAAATCCCTAGTCGCCTACATTGTTCAGCAAAAACTTGAAGGCATCCAAAAAAACTAGCCGCGTTTGTTCTGTCTAGAGAATCCGCGCAATTGAAGCGTATTACCCCATTTTGAAAACCTGTCAAGCAGAAACCCCCGGTAATGTCATCATTCTCAACAATTGTTCCGCCTTTAAATGTTTCAAGCTGCTGCAGAGAAGGAGAATAGGTTCCTTCACAGAATCCAATACCCACGGTAGGAATCTTAAGATACTTCCATAGATCCTCAATTGTCTCCTGCTCTCCTTTCAACTTCACATTAGTATGCCAGTCAAAATTTTTTAAATACAACTGAGTAAAAGAAAGCTTTCCACTAGATTTAATATCATTTAAACACTCAGCAAAGTGTTCAACCAAAACAGTTTCCGGCTTCCCTTCCCCATGTCTTAGTAAGTTGATACACACAATGGGGACCAAAGAATTTTTTTTTTGGTTAACTATCGTTAAATCTGAATTCCGTACACCATATCTCTTGCTTAATCTCTGGTAATATTCCGCACTTCCTCTGTAAGGATCTTGAGATGACACATAAATTTCAGCTTCTGCAGCAGTGATTTTAAGCTCAGCGCCCCACCAGACCGGTATGGTACCGCGTCTCCAGATATAAGAGCTGAAAGGAATACCTTCTCCATTCCCCTGTGGGAGCCATACTAGTTGCTCACACTCTGCTTCATTTCCTGTTAAAAATATAGCATACAGAATTAAAAAAAAATCCTGTCATATACGTTTCTTGTAGTTTTATGTATCAGTATTAGAAGAATGTTGTGGCAGTAAAAAAAGTTTAGCATAACCTAAACGACGCCCTTTTCTACAATGACAATTGTCTACTGGGACGGCTAAACAAGACATGAGATAGTAAACTTCCACTAAAATCAGGTAGAAGAACCAGTCAATAGCGGGGGAAGTTTATGTCAAGCACTCAAACATCTGACAACTACGGCCTCATTTTTAATAGACGAAGATAAAAAGGATCAATAAAACTGTATCATTCTGCATACCAACATGAGAACTAAAAAAATTTCGAAGCTTTTATCGATTGGCTATCCTGGTTCTGCTACGTCCCTTCTCAAACATTTAAGTGTTTTCCATCTACAATTTTTCTTTTCACTCCAAAACTTCACTCGTAATTAGTTGCCTCTACTCATACACATGTAAATGCATTCTCAATTGATTTAAAATTCAGTTATCATCAATTTTATACTATAATTACTTGGCCTTTCCTGTGGGTGTCCCCATTTAGAAGATCAATGTGAAAAACAAAAATTTGAGAGTGGCTGGCTATGTACTGCAACCTAAGTTGTCCATAACATCTTAACCAGGTAAACAGTGGGCTCCTTTACCAACAAAATGATAACTCTAGCTGTGCACTGGGTAAAATATTTCTGGCTGACCCCGGCATTAGCAATCCGAACACTCTTATTAAAATATGCACACTTAAACCAATTATAAATCAAAATACTGATTGTAATTATAACCCCATCCTTCTATATTAGTTATCAAATTGTAATGGTCGATTTTTTTGTTAATAAAAGATCTGAATGTCACGGAATTCATGATAAGGATGTCTTGAAATATCAGAGTACATGGAACTGGAATGAAGAGAGTAAATTGTGAGGGCTCAATGATTGAATTAATGCTAAAAATCCTGTCATGGGATATGATTTGTAACATATGGGGCAGATACATTACCTGTGCTAAAGCATGCATTCAAGCCTCGGGCCAGATAACGAGTGCCAGGATGAAGCCTGCTTCGCCGTGCTATCAGTGCCACCGTCCCTCCTTGTCGGCCCGTCAATCCTAAACTTCGGCTGTCTGCAAACCCCTATAGATACTAATTATAAAAGGAATATACCATATAACTACCACATTCTAAGTCAAAAACAATGTCACACCTTTTTTATCATTATGGATGCGGATAAGTACTACATCTGCATTACTATGCAAAATAAAGTGGGGCACAGACCCACGCTCTCCAAAAACCATTTAAACATCTCCCCGGTCTACACCAGAACGGTTGGAACCCCGCTATGCCCTCAATCCTCTTGTAATAAATGAGTAATTACTAAGACAGATGGGTAGACAAAAAATATCACACTCGACTGGAAGAAAATGTTCCTGAAAAGAATGATTCTTCTAAGCAAATCATACGCAGGGTTCAAAAAATATACTGGATCAGGTCAATTTTTGGTCAACTCACCTGACGATCACCTATAAATTAAAATCACTTTAAAAGAAGTCTACACTAGAATGACCTCACTCGAGCTCTCAGTAATCAACAATTCTAATGCAGTGATGGTAAACAATATAACCAGAGTTTCATTTTTTCTGAAACTATTACTAGCGGCTGATAATTCCTCCAAAAGGCTAGCTGTGCTTTAAGCACCGCATAAATATCTGGCAGTAACCAAAGATACCTTGCTGCCTGCCCCAAGTATTTTGACATAGGCAGAAAGCAAACCAACGTGCCTCCTCAGTAAGGAAACCCAAAAAGAAGCCGCTGGGAATGCATAAGCCATTTGGCATTGACTTTCCTATTTCTCAGCAAGACTCCTATGAAGGACCGAAAGGGGCCCTTCTCTTACCTGTGAACCTTGGCTAGGATCATATCATCCCACTGCAGATCAATTCCAAATCAATAGCTGTCCTAGGGATGTTTTTCAAGCTTACAGATATCTAACGATTTATTGTTATGACAAACTCCACATAAACATGATAGAAATGAAGTATCATACGATAAGAAACAAGGCTGCACATGACTATGACAATGGGAGCATTACACCAGTCCTTGCTAGTACTGAAGCAAGCGTAACCCTACCAATATGTAGCGTATGAGACGTCTTGGGAATCAAATAATAAGATTCTTAGGAGAAAGATGAACTCCGAAGATTCAGAAATTGAAAAAAGATTGTACGTCAAAAGTTCTAGTATTGTCATGCCAATTCGTACGGTCACCAACATCAGCCACCTCTAGCATTCATTTCGAGCTCTTAATCCGGAAAAAACATCAAAGCATACAGCAAACATGAGATGGATCAACATTCATGGATGGAGTTGAGCATTACCTCAATGAGAAATACATGTAAGAGAAAATGGTATTCACCAATATTTATTAGTACCAATAATCATCCATCTCTCGTTCTTTCATTGAAAAATAATAACTACCATAAACAGAAGAAGATCACAGAAAAGAAAGAATATAAAATACCTGCAAAAGAATGACGCAATGTTGTGGCAGTCCAATATCTTTGAAAGGCTTCGACAAGAATTCATTCCAAACGAATTCCCTATCTGGATTATCTAAAGGCCTTCGGCTTGGAAATGGACGGGTAATGTCCCTCGTTTCACAAAAATAATGTTTTCCATCAATGTCAACATCAGTCAGCTCCTGAATATTCTTTGATTCCACTTTACCCTGAGGTAGAGCATATTGAAGTGGAACCTTAATCCATTGACTTTCAGCAACTGTATATACATATCCGCCACCAGGGAGATTTGGAATTGTAGCCTCCAGTTTTGTTGCAACTAAAAGCATCCCAAAGCTACCCAGTGCAGCATAACCAAGTATTGCACTTGCATAAACTACGTTCTTACAGAGCCATCTTGATCCATCTGTTACATATTTCAAAGCTTCCTCTTCAGAATTAAAAACTTCATGCCCAATCTTTCCTCGGTATCGTAATGACCCAGTCGTAGGATCGATATATATGACCTGGGTGTCATTCCGGGTTGATAAGCTGACAATAATGTACACTTCACTGCTTTCCAAAACCACAACAACAACAGATGTATTCCTTGGAGGATTGTCTGTGAAAAAAGCCAAAACAAGAGAACATATGATAGAAGAACAAGAAAATATTATAGCCAATGGCAATGGCAAGAAAACAAGGGAAAGAGGACTGATGCAAATTGAGGAATATTTTATGATGAATAGGAATATTTCGTTTGCATTAAGCTAGCGCTACTCAATCTCCCATCTACTTGAAAAAATCAGTACAAGTATGTCCAATTCACGTTCTTGGGGCATCAAAGCAGAGGAATATGCAGATGAGATGAATGCTATGCAGCGCAGAGTTCGCAACTCAGAGAAAACTGAGGGCTGTGGAAAACATATTTAAGAGACCTCAGGTGGGCATCAATGTGAGAGGAGAATGGCCTTTGCACGATGCAGTCAAACAGAAATACTAAGCACATGTTTCGGACATAAATACATAACATCAAGCAAAGAAAGAAATATTTCGAAATAGTTTCTCAGACTTCAGATTTGGAATCATATGAAAAATGTACAAAAATATTCGACAAAAAATAAAACATTATGCGATATTTAAGTATTACATTTGAAATATATAAATATTAATTTTATTACTTAAATATTATGTAATGTTTAAGGTTGTAAAGGTGCGAAAATATAAGAAAATTCGTTTGTATCAACAGCATAAAAATAAACATAAGAGAAATCACAGAATAACCGCATTCAGATGGGGAAAATGGACATTAAACAGGCTGACAATGAATTTAAATATTATTCTGCCTTTTTTCTGCTCCTTTGGCAACCTTACTTGAAGAAAGATAAAATTTGGTCTGACAAGGGCTGTTTTTGCGAGCTTTTGATCACGTCTCCAGTGGAGAAGGTTGCTGTCCAACTTTGAGGAGAAATCTAAGGTAGGGGGAATCCAGCAGTGGAACAATGCTATGAGTCTAATTCCAGGGATGTCGACAGTCAGAGCCAAGGGAGATACAGGACTGTGGAGTTGAGAGAGAAAATATTTTTCTCCGCAAAATGGAGGCTATTTTTTTCTTTACTGATGAAACCGAAACATACTGATTTGAGCAATATTTGCAAACCTTCATTTCCAATAAAACATTAGAGCCTAATAGGAAGGATACAGCAGAATCACCTTCCACCTTGTGATCACCAAACTACTTTCCGGATAGCATTCTATTTTTTGTAATCTTTGTGAGGTCGATGGAGAATCCTAAGGAGACTTAATTCTTGGATGATATTTCTCCAAGGGGACCTTGCAAATGACCTATCACACATGAAGTTTTCAATGGCAAAACCGACATTAATCTGATGGGCTATGACCACAGAAAGAAGACACAAGATTTGGTGCCTTATCGGACATGAAATACTTTGGATTATTTCGACAGAAAGAACTAGGAATTTATCTGTGAAAGAAATCTCCTCAGCTGGTCGAGTTACCAGTAGGATGAGTGATGGGATTAAAAGCAATGGAGGAGAATTTTGAAAGGAAGGAATGAAAGGATTCCATTACTATGGGAATGTTGGGGTACTAGCAGGCTTCTTTTTGGTTACCAGCTGTACATCCTCTCTTTCTTATTTAAGGTATGTGGCCCTAAACACTTTGCGAACCATAGTTTTACCACTAGCTTATGTATCCCGTTTAGCCTCTGCCACGGGAGACTTGGATAGGAAAACAGAAATCATGCTTCCCAGATCCTGGTAATTAAGTGCACATAAGGACCTTGAAAAACTAAAATTTTGAAGCTGATGGTGGAAGCAGGTGATCTACGAGAAATTTTTGGAAGATATCAACGGAAAAACATCAATAAAAACTAAAAATTGTCTTCCAAGGACTAATTTGTAGCTGTCTCTGGAGCACGTTTCGCCACCTCTCCTTCAATCGTTATTCTGTTCCTGAGATCTTTTATATCTTATCTCCCTCTTGATTTGGAGGGAGGTGCCCTTCTAAGAATAAAATCCTGACAACTCTCTCCACAATCAGAAGACATCGGAGCAGGCTGAAGAAAGATTAAAAACGTGCGGATCGGTGTCAATTTGACCTCGAGTTTTCGCCATTCCCCACGCAACTTGACAAGAGAACTTGGGCTAATTCCTTCTCTTCCGCGACGAAAAATTTGCCTCTGTCAGTCTCCACCAAAAGGAACCGGTCGTCGGCGAGAGATGATCCCGCCGTGTCTTCGCAGATCCCTGGCTTTAGGTTTCCGCCATGCCCAAGCGGATCGGTGGACGGCTGGAGGCCGAAGGCACGAAAACTACGGGTTCAGAAGCTGACAACTGGGCCAACCCCGCGCGAAGAGGGTGAAGGCCACCGCAATCAGAGAGCGAGATCCCCGACGGGGATCCAACCGCACCTCTGGCGTGCGGAAGAGACGCAACAAAGCCGTTGATGACCGCTCAGTTAAATCGGTGCGAGAAAACGGTCTACAATTTACAGAAAAACCCCAAGTTAAATATTTGTCACTTGACCAACCTTGAACTCTATTGGCCTAACATTTTTAAGTTTCGGGCCTTAATAAGCCCAAAATAAAGCAACTCTGTCCCGAGTCCCGACCTGACGGGCTTGCGGCACAAGAATTTATCCCAAAATTAACTATCCTCGGCCCGAACTAAGCCCAGAAACCCAGGCAAAAAGCCCGGCCCGAAGCGGGTTTGTCCAGAGGGGGGGGGGGGGGGGGTTGAGATCCTGATCGTCCTTGAAGACGAGGAGCTCCGCTCCGTGCGTCGGCATTCCGACGGGCAACCGCCGGCTTCGGCGGCATCGAGTCCCTCCCGCCCATGCTCAGCGGGCGTTGAGGCCGTGGCTGTTCGTCACCTTCTCCTCGGAGGTAGCTTCTTCCGTGAAGCGGTTTCTCTTGTCCTCCGTGCTCCGCCCCTTTCTGTATTAGTATGGAATTTGTGAACTCGACGTCGATGCTTGTGTCTCTGATTTATCTGCTTATCATTGGCTTCTCTATCTACCTATTGGCCGGATGGTATGAATGTAAGGCGAGCATGGAGCGGGAAGGGACGGGTCAACGTATTCAATTCTGCAGGGGACTTGAGTGAGGGACAACCGTTTGCATGATCCTCGCCGCTTATATGAGAACTTTCATTTCTGCCTCGTCGATTACTTGGTTTCTATTGCGTCAATCGAAACTGCACTGACTTATTTTTTTGACCAAATAAGAATACTACGCCAATAAGAGATTTCATTTGTCCGTTCTGATAAAAGCACCTGCAATGTTGCCCTTGGATTATTATTTCCCGCTACGGCTTCGAATTCCAACATTACCGTATAAATTCGGCAAAAATATCCATGTCTTTTTTCTTGAGAATCATTGACAGTTACAGGTCTTATGTCTCACAGAGTCAGGATGCATTGATGCTTATTTTTTTAGTAGATTCCTCTCAGTTGCAGATGCCAGTTTAGCGTTAGACCATTGAATCTCTCTTCTAGTGGGCAGGGCATGTTCGACATCTTCGATCATTGCTAATTGCAGTATGCTAATAACTATGAGTTCGTCCCATAATGGTGATGGGGTGTGCTTCCTCTTCCACGGGGTGGTTCTCATTCCAGTCGCACAATTGGGCATTTAATGAAGACACAAAGATATTTTGTCACTCTGGTTCTCTGCAGGTTATTGAGGTGGTACGAGTTTCTGCTTTCGGGTGGCACACTGAATAATTTACTTAAATGTATTGCCCATCCTCAATGTTATAGTTTTCTCACTCCCTAGTTTCCATCACTTGATTGCTTTTCTAGTAAGTTTTTCTGTAGACTCATAAAGTGCACCCATCCAGTGGAGATGAAATTTTTGTGCTACTGGGCAAGTCCTCTCAATCTATAATTGAGTAATTTTAAGGGATGCGATTGGACCAGACTGATCTACAAGTTCTCCGCCTCATATGTGCATTTTTTCATCATGGTAAATGAGTTCATGAGCCTACTCAGTACCATAGTCTCATTGTTTCCAAAACAATGGGTCTTCCCACTGGAGAATTCCAAGGATGGAAGCCCAAAGCCCTTTTTTAACTCAGATGGAATGGCAGGTGGGATATTTAATAAGATTTCTTATTTCTGCCACCCAATCCCAGACCCTCTCTCTCCATCAGGGATGAGACTTGTCCACCTATGCACCACTTGAAGATCCTGACATCAAAATTGGAATATTTTCCCCCTTCTGAAAATTATTTTCGCGTTCTCTCGATTTCTTTTCCTATTGAAACCAAATGATTAACTATTGTAATCTATTTTTCCTACATTTTTTTTAATTTTTTTATGCTAGACATTACACACGTGATGAGCTCAGAGACTGTTACCCACCATGGAGGATGCCACTGTGGGCGAGTCAGATGGACAGTCGATGCATCACGAAGTGTTGTCGCTTGGGACTGCAATTGCTCCGACTGCTCCATGAGAGGCAACACCCACTTCATTGTCCCTTCTAGCAAATTCAAGCTGTTGGGAGACTCGGAGAGGTTCATCACCACCTACACCTTTGGAACCCACACAGCGAAGCACACCTTCTGCAGAGTCTGCGGCATAACATCCTTCTACATCCCCCGCTCAAATCCGGATGGTGTTGCGGTGACCTTCCGGTGTGTTGACCCTGGTACGCTCTCTCACGTTGAGATCAGGCATTTTGATGGGAGGAACTGGGAGAGTTCCTTCGATCAAACCTCCATAGCATCGTTTTCAAAGGCAGATGGGGAGGGTGATCGCAACTCCCCCGGTTTTGCTGGTAAATAATCCCAGTTTGTAGACCTTTCTCAGCTCCTTGGACCTTTCACATTTCGGTTTGCACCTGTGATCCTCCGATCTTCAGTTTATCTAGTAGATGGTTGACTTCATCTCCCTGAATCTCCGGCAATCTCTTATGCATCTCCACCAGATGGTGTCATTCTTCGTGTTCGTCGATAGAATAATCATGGCTTGGAATTCGATGGATCCCTTATTCTTCACTTCTGTCATCAAATTCCTACCCCCGTTCAAAGCTTGTGCCATCAATTGGACTTGATTAATCATTGAAGGTCAGCGCTCATCTGCGCCTTATTATTGATATGGGTAATAACTGTAGAATATTTAAAGGCACATATAAGTCTGGATAATCTGATTTATGTTACATGTGTTGGGTAGCTGGATCATGTTACTGCCAAACGGCAGTAGTTGATAATGTGAAGAGACCTTTATCTTGTATTAATATTTCTGACATGCCAGATTATCTTAGATGCAGGCAATCTACTTAGTTTTTCTCGGCGTCGTATTAGCTCCTTAGTAGGTCACTTGATCAGCAGCCTCGCCATGTGCCCACGTGAAAGAAAGCTAAGGCCTGAAAAGGAGGCTTCGTAATGATTACTCGAGCCACCGCCATGCCATGGCGCTCCGCGGCGGCGGGCCATGGCCTGCAACAGCGCCGCCGCGTTCTCGCTTTCCGAGGAGCGGCGCCCTCCCTACCTCCCCCCTCTCCCCCTCGCTGGCGTCGGCGGCGGCGGTGGCTTGCGCTGCCTACTCCGAGCCTCTGCGCGTGCTCCGCGAGGTCGGACAGGTGGATGGCGTGCGCTTAGAGGAAGGGAAGAGAGTAGAGTAGAAGCTGGATAAAGGCGGAGAGATGCACCAGCTACAGACGCTTTAAGGGGAGGGCTTTTTCTCAATCCACGGTATAAACAAGAGACGCACCAACTACAAGACGAAAAAAATCTAATCTTTGTTACGTACTATTGAGAATTTATCTCTCTTACCTTGCACATGAATCAGTCACCGTGCTTCATACGGACGATCACCAGCTGCATAGGCAACAGGCCCCCAAATTATTGACTTTATTCAAAAGACCTTAGACATTGCTTCCTCCCCAGATCTCTCTCTCTCTCTCTCTCTCTCTCTACCTCTCGCTCTCTCTCTCTCCTATCTGGAACTCTAGAATCTTTCTGTAGATCGCGTCTCCTTTCGATTCTTGTACCTGTCGTATGTCCCCCATCTACTGCACCCCACCCATTCCTGGAGTACCATTGAGGACTATAACAGCTGTGATAAATGAGTCGATTTGACCCATTATGTGCCCGGGCATGGGCCCACCCCCTGACCCGAGGTGGGTCCCTGAGCTCATAAAAATGGCCCGAAACGGTACTTGATGTGGCGTGGAGTGGGACCCACCGCCCCCCCGCCTCCTTTTCCTCGTAAGGCATCTTCCCCGGGAAAGACGCGCATGGATTAGCGAAAGCCGAGGTGTGCAGAAGTCGATTCTCGTCACCGCTTCCGGGGCCGTCTGTACGCTGCTTCCGCGTCCCAGGGGCGGTGACCTCACCATTCTGTAGGTGTTGACCGGGAACATCATCTGACCGTTATGATGGCTACTGGCGCCAATCAGGCGTTTGGGGCCCATCCGACGGTGGGAAGCTTGTCAGCCACGCGTCAGTGGATCGGCGATGATACGAATTAAGGCGACCATCGGCCATGCAGACGCTGCAATCGTCCTTCGAGTGCGTTCAGACAACGAGCCACGTGCGTAACGGGGACGTTCGAGCCACCTCTCGCTCCACTTCCATGCTTCTTGAGTTGACTACCACTGACCTCAGTCATATCCTCAAAGATTCTCCGTTGACTTGGGGGGCATTATTTCAGACCATTCTTTGTTAGGAAACTTAAGCCACCGCATTACGGCCCAATGATGCCTTCTTTATTCAGATTTTTTTTCTAAAAATGACGAACTCTTAAATGGGTACCTGTTGACGGGGTCGCAGCACACTTGAGGACCGAGCCTAGGAGAAGATTTAGGGTGGTCCGGAAGGGGACCCACCCGGTCTCCTCTTCCGCAGTTTATTAAATACCGCGGGCCAGGCCACATGTCGGGGCGGCCTTTCCACGGCAGTTGCGGGGCAGCAGACCGATATCATTGTGACAGTAAAATGGTGGGCCCCGCGGGAGGGATGTTGGCCCCACCCGCGGAAAGCTGGGCCAGGCCAGCGACCTCTGTGGGCCCCCGCTTGAGGGTTTCCTTTTCCTTCAACCTTCCGAGAGACATGGCTTCTTGATGCCGTCGGCCGGTGACCCCCCCGGTTGTTGCCGTCGAGGGCAAGCGTGGTCGCCGGAGGGAGGAGGGCGGGAGGCAACTGTAGAGAGAGAGAGAGAGAGAGACTCATCATCGCGTGATTATTCTTTTCTTGAAATTTTCTTGGAGGGGTTTTTTAATCTCGACGTTTAAATATTATAATATAAAATACCGCCCTTTTACAGTCCGCTGTACTGTACACGACGACCTCTTTTAGCGTGCGAGCGGATGTAGAGAGAGAGTGAGAGAGAGAGAGAGAGAGGCAGGGGGGCTGAGAGGAGTGCGGCGGAGAGCGCCGCCGGGAATGTGGGTTCGGAGGAGAAGGGGAATTGGGATTTCTTTCTCGACTGTCCTCAAATCGAAGTGGTAGAGATCCTGGAGAAGCCTAGGACGGGGGTCCCTCATCGAACCAGAGGGGGCACCTAGGGTTCTTATTTTGCCTCGTTTTTACCTTCGGCTGCCGTGTTTTGGATGTGAGGGAGCTGGATCTGGGGATGGCGGACCGACGCAGCTGGGAAGGCGGGGGCGGATTGCCGGACGATGTTGGTGCAGGCGGTAGAAATATGAAACTTCCGGCGCCTGGGGGAGGTGAGCAGGCTGCGCAGCTGACAGTGTCGGGGTCGTTTAAGGGGGAGGGAGCGAAGGTGGGGGGCTCGAGGAGAAGAGCCTCGATGAAGCCGAGCTCGGAGGTGGACGACCTCATAAACCTACTGCACGGGTCGGATCCCATCAGAGTCGAGCTCAGCCGCCTCGAGAACGAAGTCAGAGGTAGGATTGTAATTCGGATCCATCGGCGTTCCTTTTTTCTTGAATTCGTCGGGGTGCTCTCGCACGAATACTGACGTTCCTCCTTGACAATTCCAGACAAGGATAGGGAATTATGCGAGGCTCAGGCGGAAATCAAGGCGCTGAGGTTGTCGGAGCGCGCTAGGGAGAAGGCAGTTGAGGAGGTATTTCTCACGCGATGCGCTTGCATTTTCGACTATTATCGTGTTTGGAAGGTGGAACAGACCAACTCCGTGGTGCTTCAGACTTTGTAATCTGTACTTTTGAATCTAGTTGTTTCCCGTTGTGTGTGCATTTTTCTTGAAGATATTTGGCGCTCATATGCTCTAGGATCTTAGTTTTCTATCCCTCAATTTATCCATCTCTCAACTTTCCAATTATGCTGAAAAGCCCCACCCAGTAAGTCCTGTGTAGGTAGCCTGCGCTTAGGCCCCAGTTTTTCTGCTTTTCCACCTTGAGAAATATCATGTAATCCGTGCCTTTCTGTAACCATGAAGTACGTTTTTGAAAGAACTAATTTCTTCCCTTTTGAGTGAAAATACTCTTATTTTCCATGGATGGATGGTGATTATTTTATTACGCTAATGCTGTAATGTAATTCCCAGGTCACAGAGGAATTAACAATATTGGACGAGAAGCTCAAGTTAACTGAATCTCTTCTTGAAAGCAAGGTAGTATAAAGAACAATGTCCCTTTCTTTCCCTCTTCATCTTGTTGGATTTGGGCACATTTGTGCCTTGCGAGTGCCAGGCGTATCATTTCAAACTTAGTTGCTTCATAAAAATTTTTTGCCCGTCATCTCTTCGATAGCAATTGTGGCATCATAATAAGGCTCATAGTGGCATTTTTTGCTGAAAGTCATGTTCCTAATTGGTTTCATCTAGAGAGACCTATTTACTATTTTTAAAATTTTAACACAAACCTAGGATATTCTCTCAATGAGCATGTTTGTAGATTGTTGTTGGCATTGGCTTGTTTTGATCATTGGTATGTGATTACCCGGGAAAATGAAACGTAAGGAATAAGATATCATTATGATATCTGAGATTTTTTGGCAGCCTTTCTTTCATTTGTTTGAACGGGATTCCATATGTCGCGTTATCCATGGCTAATTATTTATTTATAGATAGTTTTTTTTTGACACTGTATAGTGAACTCTGGTAGGTTTGGGGACGCGATGAACTTTAATCCTACTAATTGGTTTGTCAATTCATGTTTGATTGTTGAGGACAAATCTATGATTTTATGGCGAAATGCATGCTAGTTCAGGCATTCCTGGGCGAAAGGGTAAGCTGGGATTTATAACACCTAACCAGAGAGCCAGAAACTGTTATTCCATGTGTTGATACACTGCATCTACTAGATAGACCCTATGACTCGACCACTGTTTGACCTTTTTTTGGAATTCCCGTGCTTGCCCTAGCTACAGTAGTGAAAAAAATCTGTGGACTGATTGAACCAAGCAATGTTTCATATCTTGTTTAATAAAACGTAATGGTTTTTTTTTGTATACTTTTCAATTCATTATTTTTGCACAATGCATCTATTTGATGGTGAAATTGATAAACTTTTTTAACAATATTTTTAATTATTTTTCAGGAGATCATTAGAAATGAGACTCTGATAGAGTTCCTGTCTTGTTTAAAGTGTTGCCTATGAACCTTATGAGGAAACAAATTTTAGTGTGCTGCTAAATCCTGTGTGTCGCAATAGGACAAAGGGCCTTCCCACTAGTCTTCAAGAAACTTTCTGATCATAACTTCCAATGAATTTTCAAGTTTTTTTATATCCTTTTTCTGCATCACTTTTTTTCCTTAGTAAGGATATGATCAATGCTCAAATTTTCTTATTCCAGAACCTTGAAATAAAGAGAATCAATGATGAGAAGAAGGCATCAATGGCTGCCCAGTTTGCTGCAGAAGCTACCCTCAGAAGAGTTCATGCAGCACAAAAGGATGATGATATGCCTCCCATTGAAGCCATCCTTGCTCCCCTTGAGGCGGACCTCAAGCTTGCCCGACAAGAGGTGTTTTATTTTCTCCACTTAATAACTCAGTACTGATTGATTTCTGATACTTGAGCTTTGTGCGTTATAGTTCTTGAACTCATCCCTGTGGTTGTCTGCCTTTTTAGCTCTCTCTCTCTCTCTCTCTCTCTGCTCTAGTAGTCTGGATACCATTCATCTTTTCAAATTCCTCCATGAATTTAATCGTCCTCTGGAGTTTTGCACCCTTTCTGTGAGCCTAACTTTTTTGCAACTATTTTGGAAGCATCGATTCGTTGGGTGCGTTTGAGTTGTGTAGTCAGCAGACTTTCTTTTGTTTGATTAAGTCCTGATCACCTCACAGATTGCAAAGCTTCAAGATGACAATAAAGCGCTGGATCGGCTTACTAAATCAAAGGAAGCTGCTTTATTAGAAGCGGAAAGAACTGTGGAGATAGCGTTAGCAAAAGCCTCTATGGTGGATGATCTACAAAATAAGAATCAGGAATTAATGAAACAGATTGATATCTGCCAAGTAATATGGATCTGCCTTCAAGTCCTATTAACTCATTGTTGTATAATAAACCTTCCATTGTTCCTAGTTCATTTTTCTGATTATGCTGACTTTTCTATCAGGAGGAAAATAAGATATTGGATAAACTTCATCGCCAAAAGGTTGCCGAAGTTGAAAAACTTGGCCAAACCGTACGAGAGTTAGAAGAGGCTGTACTTGCAGGTGGTGCAGCTGCAAATGCTGTGCGGGATTACCAGCGCAAAGTTCAGGAGATGAACGTATGTTCATTATCTGTCAAAACTATCTTGTTGGACCATGTTTTAGGGTCAGGGCATCAACATCGCGCCTAAAATGTTTTCTTGTATTTTCTGCCTTTTTTATTTTTCATAGGACGAGATGAAAACTCTTGATCGGGAACTGGCGCGGGCCAAGGTCACCGCAAACAGGGTCGCAGTTGTGGTGGCTAACGAATGGAAGGACGCCAATGACAAAGTCATGCCCGTAAGGCAGTGGCTCGAGGATCGGCGATTCATGCAGGCACGAATTCATCTCCCCTTTTTTTCTTCCTTACTCTGAATCAATCTTATGTGGATGGTCAGCCTCTTATTCACTGGTTCTTGATGTCCCCCGCGCTGCTCACATGACACCCATCATACTCTTGTTCAGGGCGAAATGCAGCAGCTTCGTGATAAGCTCGCTGTTGCCGAGCGCACTGCAAGGTCCGAGGCGCTGCTAAAAGTAAGCCCAATTCTTTATTATTGATTTCACCCCGTGTGCCTTTTCACATCGGTGATTCTTCGCGTGATGTTCTATGAGAATTGTTGGCTCGGCTTGCCTCAGGACAAGTACCAGCTGCGCTTGAAAGTTCTGGAAGAAAGCTTGAGGACGTCCTCCAGTGGCGGCGGCCGCCTTCCTGTGGAGGGCAGGAGCATCGGCAACGGCCCTTTACGGCGCCAGTCTCTCGGGGGGGCGGAGAACGCCGCCAAGGCCTCCCCAAACGGATTTCTAACCAAGAGAACACCTTCTCAGCCGAGGTCGTCTCTTTCCTTCGGCGCCAGCACGGTTCTGAAGCATGCAAAGGGGACTTCCAAGTCGTTTGACGGTGGGTCGAGATCGTTGGAGAGGAGCAAGTCCCTTGTGAATGGGTCCGGCCTAAGCTTCCCCCTGAACAAATCTTCCGATCCCGCCGGAGGCCCCGAGCCCCCGAGCAGCTGGAAGGAGAGTTCTCAGGAGAAGCCCGCCGATTTCTCTCCCCCGGAATCGGAGGACATGGTGTCGGGTTTATTGTACGACATGCTGCAGAAGGAGGTCGTGAATCTGAGGAAGGCGATCCACGAGAAAGATCAGAGCTTGAAAGACAAGGACGACGCCATCGAGGTAGGTGCCCCGATTTATTTATTCGCCCGCTTCCGTATTTGAACAGCCCACTGAAGCAGCTTCGCGTCTCCCAGATGTTGGCCAAGAAGGTGGACACGCTGACCAAGGCCATGGAGATCGAGGCGAAGAAGATGAGGAGGGAGGTGGCCGCCATGGAGAAGGAGGTGGCCGCCATGAGAGTGGACAAGGCGCACGACAGCCGGGCCAAGAAGCTTGGGAGCTCAAAGGGCGCCGTAAGCAGCTCTCAGACGCTTCCCGGGAGGTGCGCACATCCTATCCAATGACCAATGTTCCTTGATTAATTATCACCACTCTGTGGGCGTCGCCCGCTGACTTCTCTCCATCCCCCCCGTGATTCTACCACATGCGCAGGGCTCTGCCTCGCGCTGCGGTGGTGCGCAACCTCCAGTAGCTTACCCGGAGGCAACGAGGCTGGCCATGGCGGGGCATTCTTCCCGTTCTTCAAGGGGGGTAAAAAAAAAAAAAGGAAAGAAAAAAGAGGATTTGATTTTTAGGGAAATTTTACCTGCACCCGGGCGTCCTGCGTTCACCGCCGGAGGAGATCGGTCTGCATCTGACCTGACTTGTGTTTCGAGCTGGCTAACCTTCTGCAGGTTCTATTTGCTAAATCTGTGCTTGTCTGGTTTGTATAGGCCGCTGGCTTCCACCTCTCTCTCTCTCTCTCTCTCTCTCTCGTCTGTTTGTAATCTTTACTGTGTGATGATGATGTTCATATCTTTCTAATTTTAGATGAGGGCTTATATTCTTGACACGAGCCCCCCTCCCCCCTCTCTCTCTCTCTCTCTCTCTCTCTCTCTCTCTCTCTCAACATATATATATTGTTATTTTTGGTGTTTGATTTTTTTCCATGGATCAAACGTTTACGTGTACACTCGCATTAACGGGCCTTGTCGGGTCTGAATCCGTACGGCCCATCTGAAGCTCATGCCAGCCCATTAAATCGTTTGGACAAGTTGGGTTGACCGGGTCTGACAGTTAAATGTCGATATTGCCAGGATTTTTCCGATATGCTGGCCCTGGCTCGAGGCAATCCTCCGAGGGTATTATGGGTAATATTTTTGTGGGCAGGGGAGTAGGAGAGCGTTTTAGGTCTCGCGTGCTACGACCTAACAGCCTGATAAGGAGGCAGTGGTCGGTAGTTATCTCTCACGTAATTACCTTAAGCCTGTCGGTTTTTGAAGGGGTGGACGGCCCTGATTTCTGTTGTAAGGCGAGGATGACGGAGGGAAAATTGTCGCCGGCAGTCTCTGCAGAGCAGGCGCCGTCGAGATCCTTTGCAAATCCCGTACACAGTAGCGATTTCAGCGACCGAAATCGTCCAACTACCGGAGCTCACCGCCGCCACGGCATTCCCAATTGTTCCAGGCGGAGGCGAGAAGGAGGCGACGTGAAGGCGCGAGCAAAAGCTGGCTCCGGGCGGGGGCAGCGATGGCCGAATTGATTACGTACGAGGAAAAGGAGCATCTGGCCGCGATGAAAAGGAAGGTCGAGCATGTCGGTAGGACTTTGCTCTCGGGGGTCCTACGTTGGAAGTGCCTTCGGACCGACCAAGGCGGATGAAGGGGTGCCGGAGAGGCTCCCTGCGGAGCTCAGGGTTATTATTCTATTCGTGGATGAAACGATGCTCCATAAGTTCAACTTCAACGGTGTGTTCTTCTTTAACTCTCTCTGTGTTACAGCGGTGTGCCTTGGATGACTGTGCGACTTTTTTGTCCTTATAAGAGAAAGATTGGTTCATTTCGTGTATGTTGGGAATTTTGAGAAGGATCAGGATTTGATGTTTTTATATGGCTTGTAGTGTATGGATGTCTTTGTTTTTCTTTCCTAGTTTAATATTTTTTGCAAGACATTCTACAGGCGTGTCATTTTAAATTGATTTCATCTGATAGAAGAAATGTTGTTCGTTCTATCATGAGGGATTTGGCATATTCTTTTCCTTGTATATGTTTTTAGGTGGTATGAGAAGAATTTGATTCCTAGTCGCCTAAATTAAATGCTGGTCTGTCGATAATTGAGTATTCTGTCCTCATTTGGCCTCATGAAATTTTTCGTAATACACTTTTGGCAAGTTACAGAGGGCAATATCTTGTCACCATCTTTTGGAAAGTTAATACCAGGCGGGCAGGCATTTAGAAAAATTCATCAAACTATCAGCTCCTTTATTGATCGGTCCCAACCCTGTATTGTTGTCATAAGACTTCTCATGAAAAGATGAACCATGATCACCGACTGTCCAATCTATCTGTTCATAGTTTGGTTTGAAAATGTGCTGTACAAGAAAGAAAGTCATGAGCATAAACATCGTTACTTGATTGATTTTTCATTCAGAGTCTTTGCTATTTATGGATTGCATGTGCTCGAAGGTGCTTACTCTAACATAGATATTGATGAATTAAGAAAAGCATTGATTGTGTTGTGATTCTATGCCCGCTAACTTTCCTATTTTAACTCTTTTCTGGTTTTAAATGGATGCTTGTGTCCCCTGTAAGGTACTTTACCAGTGCGAACTGTTTCTCTTCATTCTTCATCATGGAATATGATTGGACAATGGGCTCGAAAAGATGAGGGGATTCATTGTTTCTATAAGACTGATCCCAAGTTGGCCCCACATATCAATTAAATAATGCAATGGAGCACACGAAATGGATGTTGATGATCATGCTTAGCATGTACGTGAGGTGTCATTTTTAACCTTGTACCTAGCAATTGAACCCATTGGCATGCCTTCTTTGTGAATAAAGTTCCCAAAATACTTGAGAGAGGCTTAAGGGAGTACTCCTTTCTTCATCTCTGGAAAACATTTCAAAGGTTGATGTTTAAGGGATATATTTGCAAATGAGGACTTGGTCGATAATTTGTACTCATGAGGAAACGTCAGTTCAATATTTTTTCCTATCTGTTTGAAAAGAATCGAGTTCTTGGATTCACGGAAACTGTTTTTTAAGTTTTTTATCAGTTCAATATTATCTATTTCTTTTTGCGGATGCCAACAGCCTCAAATGTTTGATAATAAATACTCCAATTTGCATGGCTGAGAATAGTACCTTCTGGCATTCTTTAGAACTAATTTTCAGGGGAGAATGTAGTTTTGAACACATTGCAAGTTGTTAATCCCTTGAACATTCTATGGGAAAGTGAAAACTGATATTATTTGCAAATTTAATTTATAATTTAAAATGATTTATTTGGCTTTTTGTTTCTTGTGTTTGTCATTGATGTCACGTGTATGCACTGTATGAACGAAAATTCTTGTAGATTATTTGGGTACTCATTTTTTGTTTTAATGGCTGAAAACAACTTACTGATCAACCTCTGACATGAGGCTGCAAATACACGGGATCTAGTGCTGAAAACTTCATTGGCATTGACCATTCACAATTTTCTATAGACCTATGATCACCTCAATACCACAATTTGTTATTTCTTCGACTGAAAACGAATGTAAATATGAAAAATATTTCCTAACGTATGCTATCTATAGTATTTTGTAGTGGTCTGATCCTTTATTTTTCTAATTGATTGTAGTTACTACCTGCTCTCGGGCAGTGGGCGAATTTTCTCTCCTTCAAGAGAGAAAGGGACATTTTGATCTGGCTATAAGTGACGTCCACATGCCCGAAATGGATGGATTTAAACACCTTGAACTCGTTTAACTGGAGATGGATCTTCGTGTCATAAGTGAGTAATCTATTGTCTATTAAATCATATTTTATCTGTGGACTGTTTCATACTGTGTTAACCATATTTTGTTATCTGTGACCTCGATTTCTGTTTTTAATAGTGATGTCTGCTGATTTAAGAATCTCTATGGTAATGAAAGGAGTCAGGCATGGTGCATGTGATTACCTACTTAAGCCCATTCGTTTTGAAGAGTTGGAAAACATATGGCAACATGTCATTAGGAAACCGTGGAATGAGAATAAGAATCATGAGCAATCATATAGTGTGGAAGAATCTGACTGGCTCAAATGGAGTGATGATGCTGAATACACTTCATCAGTTAATGATGCAATTGATATCAATGGGAAAGCCCATAAGAGGAAAATGGATGCTGAAGGAGATGTAGATGACGGTCATCTTGAAAATGACGATCCTTCTATATCAAAAAAGCCATGCATAGTTTTTTCAGTTGAACTCCAGCAGTTCGTGAATGCTCTTAATCAGCCTAGAATTGACAGTAAGAATTTCATCTCAGCTACCTTTATAAACTGAAAATTATATTTTAAACAGTAATGCACGATTCCCCTATAAGGTAGTCTTGAATTTGCTTGTTTGTAGATGCTGTTCCTTAGAGAATCCTTGAATTACTGACTGTTCCTAGCCTAACTAGAGATAATGTTGCTAGCCACTTGAAAATTTATCTTTTCATCTACATACAACTTGATATTTTTAGACTTTTATGCTTTATTTCGCATTTTCGTAATTCTATTCGCATTGGCAAAGGATGTTGTGGTTACAATTATTACATTTATTTTACCCAATCCAAATACTACTATTATGTTTGTTGGGTGTTGTGTAACGGTTAGTGAAACCACAAAGGCCTAATCCGAGGTAAACTGGAAAATAAGATGTGCTTTACTTGATTAATGTTTAGTTTGGTATTTATGCTAGGCCCATAGTACATGGGTAGACCAATTCAGTCTGGTTTGCTCTTAAATAATTCACATATACCTTGATACACTGCTCATAATTCTAATTCTGTGCTTAATCCTGCTACCACACTTTAATTCTTGCTTTGTCATATTATGAGATATCCACCAAGAAAGGTATAATATCATAAAATAGACCTCTTGTTTGCTATATATCTTGCATAATTCGCATTGATATATACCTGAAGTACCAATATACTCCATTCTATCTGAAGAAAATTCATTTCCCTAGTCTATATTTGAGATAATGTAACATTTACTAACTTAACTTGCTTTTGATTGTCTTAAGAATACCCACAAAGCAAAACAGGAAATCTAGGGGGAAAAAATGATAGAAGCAGTGGCTAAATGCCTTCTGCAGTCATAGAAGTAGATCCTGACCGATATAGGAGAGATTGAGGGAGAAATAAACGAAATTGGGGAAGAGTTGCAGAAAAACCCCTCTCCTTCTCCCTCACAACATATTGTCCCTTAAATAGGGACTAACCTCTGATATGAAAAAGACCAAAATACTTCTCTATTTCTTAGCGGATTGTGTATAAATTGATTAGTTATGTTCATTGCATATGTTATATCCTATCATATATGAGACATATAAATTGATTTTCCAACTAACGATTGATAAATCTCTTTTGCATGTTTGACATTTAGATCTATGAGAGTATTTGTTGGTTGGCATCTAGTTTTGTATGTTTATTTCAAAACATACATAATATATTTTTTTTGGAAGACAGAAATGATTCTTCTTGAGTGAGCTACTTCGACTTCAAAGAAGTATTTCAAATTTACTCAATATTTTGATCTCTAATTTGGTGTACTAGAGGGTATGAGAGTCTATTGGTGCATTCTTTGACTCTTTTTCAAATAGCAGTAAGTAAATCTTCATTTCATTGCTAGTATGTTATTCAAATTCAAGTGGAATTGAAGAAAGGGAAGTTGGTACCTCATTTTTTAGTATACGAGTGATGTTTGTAGATTTAGGTAGTTTTCGAAATGTTCATCTTTTCTTTGAATAAAATTTGTCAAATCTCGCCTCATTGAGCATGGAGTAGAGAATGGGCTTAAATAGGTTATTAATGTAGGATCAAGGAATAGATGGCGTACACAAAGAAATAATGAAATAGAGTAAAAGATTCTCATCCTTACCTTCATTGAATTAATTCTACCCCTGAATCTGAGGAGGATAAAGTAAGATTCTTTTTCGTGGAAGGTGACATCAATTGAAATGAAGATTTTTTTGACTGAGGATAGAAGCATTTACATGTTTCTTGAGAATTGAAAGGCCTCTTCATTTCAACGATGTATTTGTGGGAAGAACAAAAGAGAAGATTAAGTTTGCTCTTTTCAATTATATAGTTCAATTACGTAAAGGGATTCGAGGATATTGGACAGTGACAGGTCGTATGTCAAGTACAGTGATAGGCCCTAGTGATAGGTCCTGTCCTGGTGGGAGGTGCCTCTTTTCCTGCCTTAGAGGACACTGGACAGTCATATGTAAATTAATTTTATCAGTTGTATAATTTCCTAGTGTCCTTCCATGTTCCTCTTGTATTTAAAGTCACTTTTGGTGGCAGGGAGGGCCCGTCTGTGAAAAAAAGCTCGCTCCTTCGTCTGCCACCCCCCGGTCCCTCCCTCCTCATCGCCTGAGGTGAGGCGAGCTCTGCGCCGGATCACCCTTCTCGCTCCGACCGACCGTCGCCTCTGTTCTTCTTCGCAGCCGCTGGTTCGCTCCCTTCTGGTATGTACTCCTTTTCTTTTAACAGCGTCTGAACTTGGCTCGGCGATCACATCCGAACCCTCGTCTTCTGTCGATGGTCGTCTCCTTCGTCCGCTGGTTGACACAGCTCTGGAGGAACATTACTCGGGCTCGAGAGGATGGGAGGCAAGACTCTTCGCGTCTGGGGGTTCCCTCTAGGCGCCGGCGCCGGCGAGGTGAAGGAATTTCTGGAGGGCCACACGGGAGCCGGGACCGTCTTCGCCCTCAAGTTCCGGCTCCCCAAGATTATCGGGAGGAACTCGAGAGCCTACGCTGTTGTTCAGTTCACTGGGCGGCGGTTCGCCGAGGTCATCCTGGCGAAGGCCTTGGACGGGCTTATATACGGCGGGTTCGCGTTGAAAGCTGAGGAGATGGAGCGGGACATCATGCCGAGGCCGAGGGAGCCCATGTTCGAGCGCTATGGGAGCACTCTCCACCTCGGCTGCCAGCGCTCCGCCAACCGGCTGTCCGTGCTCCTCGCCTGCTCAGACGTCAATTTCAATTTCAGCCGAAATATGAGGAACATCGTCTTCTTCCTCTCGTGGGAAGGCCACGACTACAAGCTCGAGTCTTCTTTTGAAAGCATCTGGGAAATCCGGTTCCACCACTCCCAAGAGCAACGTAAAGACCTCCTGATGCTTCTGGTTTGCCCACCACTCTCTCTCTCTCTCTCTCTCTCTCTCTCTCTCCCTTCTCTCTCTCGATCCTGAAATCCTGATGATTTTGGCTTCGTGGCTTTTCTCTGCTGAAGGTTGTGGCTGCGCCTCGGATATACGTGCTGCCGCAGAATAGCTCTGGGACCGCTTACGAAGACCCTCGGTACAACTATTTCAAGGATCCTGATGATGATCGGTGGATAAGGGCGACCGATTTCACGCCGTCCTGCAGCATAGGGCAATCCTCCGCCTTCTGTCTGGAGCTCCCCTACGACTGCAGTCTCCCTGATATCTCTCAGATGTTCGCCTACTTCAAGGAGCTCGACTCTGACCTGGAGCCCGGTTCCTCCTACTCCCACGGCCGGGACCTCGTCCCCATCGTTGAACCCAGCCCCGGACTTACGGTACCGTATGGAGTTCTCTTCAAAGTCAACCACATGGTTCAGAACGGGACGCTCTCAGGGCCGACGCTCGACGACGAGTTCTTCGGGCTGCTGAACCCCGGCCTCGTCCCTCTCAGCTACATCGAGTATGCCCTGGAACGTCTCTCTTATTCGAAGACCTGCTGTTTTGCTCCCGCAAAGTGGCTGCGTGAGCAGTACGAGAAGCTTCTGAAGTCAGAGCATGATACGCCATCGGGCAGGATATCGCTGATGCCCGGCTTGGTCTACGTCCACCGGGCTCACATCACCCCTTCGAAGGTTTACTTCTACGGGCCAGAGATCAACGTCTCCAACCGGGTCATCCGCCATTATAAGGAACACCTGGAGAACTTCATGCGGGTCTCCTTCGTCCACGAGGGCGGAGAGAGGATGCGGTCCGTTGACTTATTGCCTCGCGTGATGTCTGAATCGCCCAACAGGCACACGGACGTCTACTGGAGGATACTGTCCACGCTGAGGAACGGCATAACTGTTGGCGGGAAGAGGTTTGAATTTCTGGCCTTCTCTTCCAGCCAGCTGAAGGACAGTTCTGCATGGATGTTTGCCTCCAAGCCGGGGCTCTGTGCTGCCGACATTAGGAGATGGATGGGCGACTTCAGCCACATCAGGAACGTCGCCAAGTATGCTGCCAGGCTGGGGCAATCTTTCGGCTCATCGACCGAGACCCTCTCCGTCGGCAGGCACGAGGTTGAGATGATCCCCGACGTGGAAAATGAGGCCGGTTATCTGTTCTCCGACGGGATCGGGAAGATATCGGCCGCATTTGCCAAGGAGGTCGCCGAGAAGTGCGATCTGAGGATCTCGACACCGTCAGCCTTCCAGATCAGGTATGGCGGCTTCAAGGGCGTCGTCGCCGTTGACCCAGCCTCGAGGGTGAAGCTGTCCCTGCGGAAGAGCATGTCCAAGTTTGACTCGAACAACACGAAGCTGGATGTCTTGGCCTACAGCAAGCCTCAAGGCTGCTATCTCAACCGCCAGCTGATCACCCTCCTGTCGACCCTCGGCGTTAGCGACCAGGTCTTTGAGAGGAAGCAGGGGGAGCTTGTGGCGCAGCTGGACAAGATGCTGACGGACCCGGTGAGGGCCCTGGAGGTTCTAAACACCATAAGTCACGGGGAGATGGTGGGCATCCTCAAGGAGATGCTCTTCTGTGGGTACAGCCCAGATGAGGAGCCCTTCTTGTCCATGATGCTCTGGACATTTAGGGCATCCAGGCTTCTTGAGCTGAGATCAAGGAGCAGAATCTTCATCCCCATGGGGAGATCCATGATGGGCTGCTTGGACGAGACCCGCACCCTGGAGTACGGCCAGGTGTTTGTTCAAGTTTCTTGTCTCAGTGACGGGCTGCTCCAGAACGGTGGCCTGCCGATGTTCAGCGAGAGCTCCGGCAGTGGCGGCATCTCCAGCCGGGCCATCGTCACTGGGGAGGTGATAGTCTCCAAGAACCCCTGCCTCCACCCCGGCGACCTCCGCACCCTGCTCGCTGTCGACATCCCGGCCCTGCACCACATGGTTGACTGCGTCGTCTTCCCTCAGAAAGGAAAGAGGTTATATGTGTGTGTGTGTGTGTGTGGATCATTTCTCGATATCTTCCTTTTTTAATTCATCCCTCGTTTCAATTTTATGGAATATCTTTGAAATCCGTTGACCACTGTGTTATCGTAGGCCGCATCCAAATGAGTGTTCTGGTAGTGATCTGGACGGAGACATCTATTTCGTGAGTTGGGATCCCGAGCTCATCCCCCTCACCAGGTTCCACCCATGGATTACACACCGGCTCCGCAGACCATCCTGAATCGTGACGTCATGATCGAGGTATCATCTCTCATCGTTTCTGGCATTCTTTCTCGTGGGCCGTTGACTTGTGGCATGAGTTGTCGAGTTGTACGATGAATCATGGGTCGGCCAACAGGGAGTTTACTTTTTGTGCGATCTCCTGCGCAGGATGTCCAAGTGTACTTCACGAATTACATTGTCAATGATAGCCTGGGCGTCATCTCAAATGCCCACACGGTCTTCGCGGACAAGGAGCCGAGCATGGCTGAGAGCGAGGTGTGCATAGAGCTGGCAAAGCTGTTCTCCATTGCCGTTGACTTTCCCAAGACGGGCGTGCCAGCAGTCATTCCCCCACACCTGATGGTGAGGGAATACCCGGACTTCATGCAGAAGCTCGACAAGTTCACCTACAAGTCGGAGCGTGTGATCGGGAAGCTCTTCAGGGCAGTCAGAGACCACGATCCCTCGGCACGCCCAAAGATCTTCACCAGGATGGACGCTATGCTGTTGTACGACCGGGACATGGAGGTCAACGGCTTCAGAGATCATCTCGAGGACGGCTTCTTCTTCAAGGGGGAGTACGACTTCAAGCTGGGCAACCTCATGGACTACTACGAGATAAAAACCGAGGCGGAGATCCTTGTCGGGGGCGTGACGAGCGCGTCCAAGGCCTTCAACAAGTATAAGGACGGAGAGGCGGTCCGCCTGGCCGTGAGGTCGCTGAAGAGGGAGGTGAGGGGCTGGTTCAACCGGCGTGGCAGCGCTCCTGAAGACGAGGGAGACGACTCCTCGCTGGCAAAGGCGTCAGCTTGGTACCACGTGACCTACCACCCAGACTACTGGGGCTGCTACAACGAGGGCCTGAGCAGGCCGCACTTTCTCAGCTTCCCCTGGTGCGTCCACGAGAGGCTGGTCCTCATCAAGCAGAGGAAGAATGCAACCCGGCGGGCTGCCGAGCAGCTGTCGGCCAGGCTGGCGACATCCCTCAAGGTGCGGCCCTGACTGTTTCCCCATCTTTCTGTACATAGTAATCCTCCCAGCTCGCTTTCTTACTCTGCGGAAGGAACATCACCCCTAGCGTTGGGCCGAGTTGCCCGGCGGGGTCTGATTAGGCTCTACCACCTTGCTAAATCTAGCAGTGTCAATGAAAGGATCGATTGCACTGGGGACTCAAAAGAGGTGCATACACTAGGGAGAACCTCTCTCTCTGCTAGAGGACGTACCCCTTTTATAGGGAATGACCTGCACACTCTTTGACTCAAATAGCTACCTCAATTAGTTATGGGCATGTGTTCTCCATTCCAATAGTTATGATAAATGTCGTTCTATTTCCCCACCACATAAACACCTCTTTGTGGATGCACTTGCTGCTCGGACATTAATAGCTTGTTTTGTGCCACATTGTGTACGTCTTTATAAGCTGTGCCACTTATTGTAGAGAGCATGTTGCTTGCGTCACAATATGCACAGCTGTGTCATATTGTGTTAGCCTCGTGCATCACATATCAGTAAAATATTTGACATATATCTATGACTATTATCACATATTGAATAAAAAGTAAATGGGGTGATTAGTGTAAAATTATATCCTTCATGCTAGAGTATTAAATGTATTTTTGATGATGAATGTGAGCCTCCAAGTGGGAGGCATGTTATTGGCAAAAGTAAAAGAAAGCTTGTTCCTCTCTTTCTTTTTTACGTTTCCATGTAGACCCAAATACCTAAGAGATTAATTAAAGGATTAAATCACACTTAAATCTCTTTATTATGTATGAAGACATTGAGCCCAAGCATATTTTTAAGTAATGAATGATCTTATTATACTAGGTCAAAACAACATCGCCTTCATAATTAACAAACTTTATTACAACAAAAAGAAAATATAAATCAAGTATTGATCATCTTTTTCATCGAAATCTCAAATATGGTCAAAATCATCATTTGAAAATAACTTGTGGTGAATCTTATTATAAAATATGTTTAAAATTTTAATTTAATCACTCAAGAGAGCTGATCATGTAATCATGTTGACCCTCATCGAGTTGTAGATAGAGAACTTCTTTATGAGTGATTTTTTGTAGAAGTTAAATTGATTAATGAATGATAGTGTTCAACATGCTTGATTTAGTGGAACCTAAGAACAAAATTATTATTAGAGTGTAGACATATATAGGGGGTTGAATTACTTCAAAAGTTATCGAGTTCCAAACTTTTAAATCTTAGGATTGTATAAGATTTAGTACTTTGAAAAAAGATTAAATACTTTGAAAAGAATTGACAAAAGATTAGAAATTAATTAATTCAATTATGTCTTTATTGATCTAAGTGTGACATAACATTTAATTATTTTATGTATAAGTTTAATCTAATCTTAATAGTGAATTGGTTGTTGAAGTCATTTGTAATTATTTCTCAAACACTTGATAAACCTTCAACTAAAAATGTGAAATATGTAGTGTATGGTCATTTTACTTAAGCCTACTATGTTGTAGCAGTCACTAAGTTTTTATGTCACTGAATCAACTTCAGACCATTATATGACTCATTCTGTAGCCATATCAAGCTATGTTGTTGGTGTTGAACTCCATTTTATATTAAGAGTGATCATTCATCACACATGCTTATACTTTGTATAATTCTTCTACACATGCCTAACATGTCTATGTAAATATGTGTACTTAGACATGATTCATATTGTCATATTTTACTAAGCCCATCAAGGTGATTGGTTATTATTCTATCATTAACTTGAATATTGATTAACTTTAGATCACATTGTTGTAGAGATTTTAGAGAATTAGGTGGTATCAAGTAGGCCGACTGACCTTTCTTTGTTTATAATGACGTAGCATAGTAAATACTCTCCCAAGATATTATTTGTTCTCTTTGTATGGTACTTTATTTGTCAAATTAGACATGCTAAGTGCACCCCAGATTATTAGTCGAAGTTATATAGTTGTAAAATCAATTAATTAGTTGAAGTCAATACAAATACCAAGAAGACATACTAACATTTCACCTAATGATAAGTTTTTGGTCATCTTCTTTAAGTTTTTGCAAGTAATTTTACATAATTTTATAGTAAATTTGGTCATGTCGAAGAAGGATATATCAACATCTACTATAGTTTTTACTAAAATTTTCAAAGGAAAATAATGTCACAGATCTTGGTGTGATAACATATGTATAAAGAGTGCACAACACAAATAACGATAAGAAAACATGACATGATACATGATACATAGATGAGTGTCTCGTGTATATAAGTACACAATAATATGATGAAGACATACAAAGTAACATAATACCCAAAATGTGTGCCAACACATATGACTCTACATAGTAGTAAGTAAATGTCATATGAAACATTTATGAATCTTAGAGGTAGAACATGTGTATAGACCGTTGACTTTCAGCTCTCTCACTCCCCCTCTCTTTAATTAGTATGTAATTTGTAATGTGCATTGATGATGTTCAAATCTTTCTTCTTTTAGATTAGGACTTGTATTCTAGACATGAGCCCCCTCTCTCTCTCTCTCTCTCTCTCTCTCTCTCTCTCTCTACACCTACATTTATTAATGGGCCTGGGCCTGGCCTGTGCTGGGCTTTGTCTGGTCTGAGCCCATACGGCATGCGAAGCCCGGGCCTAGTTCTCTAGTCCAACTTGAGAAAGGCAATTATTGCCATATATTTATGATGTGATTATTTGGTAGCCTGTCGGTTTGTGGACAGATGGACGCCACTGTTTTATTTTAAGGATTCCACGGCGCATCCGATGAGACGAGGATGACGGCAGCACGCCGCCTCGTCGAATCAGGGATTGCCAGGTGCGCTGGGTCCCACCATGGACTTCCCCTTCCTTTTCCTCGTAATTAATTTCGAACGAGGAGGGGCATTAAAAATATTCGCCGTCGCCCACGCCTTCTCGCCGTCGTCTTCTCCTTCCCCTTTCCCCTCTCTGCCGTCTGTCCTCTGCTCCACCTGTCATCTCCGTCGCCGTCCCTGGTTCTCTCTGGATCGTTCAAGGTCTCGCCGAGGCGTCTCCGTGTGGGACCTGGCCTGGGGGCCTGTGGTCGGACGGGGCGGGGATTCGCAGCGGCAGGGAGTGTTTTGAAGGGAGAGAGCTGTTGTGTAGAGGACGAGATGGAACGATTGGGAACGACGCGGCGGCGGTGAGATCGGTTGCTGAAGTCACCACTGTTGCTGGGATTTACGAAGAATCTCGGTGATGGCTGCTATGCAGAGACGTGCGGCGGGGACGAACTCCAACTTGGGAAGTACCTTCGGCCCTACCAAGGCGGATGAAGATGTGTTGGAGAGGTTCCCTGCAGGGCTCAGGGTTCTGGTCGTGGATGACGACACGACTTGCCTGAAGATACTAGAACAGATGCTCCAAAAGTGCGAGTACAACGGTGTGTTCTTCTTTAGCTCTCTTTGTTACTTCGATTCGCCTGGGATGACTCTGCAACTTTTGTTGCCTTATGAAAGAAAGATCGGCTCGTTTGGACTATGTTGGGAACTTCAAGACGGATCGGGATTTGATGTTTTGTATGGCATATAGCGCCTGGATGTCTTTGTTTGTTTTCTTCCCTAGTTTAATCTTTCAATCGATTTCAGCTGACAAAAGAAGTGTTGTTCTTTCATGCGGGATTTGTTATATTGGATGACTAAAGGTCAGAGATCCTGTTAGCAGAGTTGTCTCTTCTCCTTTTCTGTATATGTTATCAAATTGTACGAGAAGAATCTGAGCCCTAGTCGCCTAAACTAATTCTGTTCTGCCGATAATTGAGCATTCTGTCCTCAGTTGGCCTTATGAATTTTTTGCTAATACTCTTATCTGGCTAGTTACTCCGGCCAATCTTTTGTCACTGTCTTTTAGAAACTTATACCAGGCAAGGAGGCATGTAGAAAATTTTATTGAATTATAACCTCCTTCATTGAACGGTCGAAGTCCTGTATTGTTGTCATAAGATTTCTCATGAAAAGATGAACCATACTGATGAGCTCCTGACTTCATCGAAGCACCCACGCAAGAAGAGAAGTACAAAAAGGCAAAAAGCATCGACGGGCGATGAGCCCCTTAAGTCCTAATGTGCGGACAGAAGAGAACCTAATAAGAGAGAAAGGGTTCAGTAAAAATAAATGACCCCAGAACAAGAGACGCCAACAGAAATTGCGACCCGGAGAAGGTTCGAGAGAGTCTCAAGTCCATATGAATACATGGGAACGACCTCAAGAGAAGGGAGGAAGAATTCAGATGGAGACTGGTCATCTCTAATCAGCCGCCCACCTTGTTTCTGTCCCTTTTCCATCTTCTGCTCTCCAACCTTTTCAAAGGTTATCTGTAATCATGATCTTGGCTCTCTAGTTCGGAGAAATTCTTGAGAAGGATACTGTCAAATCTTCCTTCCTTTCCCTGGTTCACCGAAGGTCTCTATCACATGCACACCGACTGTCTAATCTGTCTGTTCATAGCTTGGTTTGAAAATGTTTGCAAGAAAAAAAAATCATGGAAACAAACGTCGTTAATTGATTGATTTTTCATTAAAAATATTTGCTTTTTGTTGATCGCATATGCTTGAAGATGCTGTCTCCAACACTGATATTGATGAATTAAGAAAAGCATTGATTGTACTGCGATTCTATGCATGCTGCTTTCCTGATCCAAACTCTCTTATAGCTTTAAATGGATATTTATGTCCCCTGTGAATGTGCTTTATCAGCATCAACTGTTGCTATCATTCTTCGTCATGGAATATGATTGGACAATAGGCTCAAAGAGATGAGGGCATTCATGTTTTCTCATATGAATCATTCTAAGTGGGCTCCACATATCAAGCAAATATAATGGAGCACATGAATTTTATGTTGATGATGTTATTTTTCTTTCCACTCTCGCCGCTTTTAATGTGCTATGCAATAAAATATCATACCTAGCATGTAGGTGAGGGCTTGTTTTTAACCTCGTGTTTAGCGATTGAACCCATTGGCATGGCTTCTTTGTGAATAAATTTCCCAAAATTCTCGAAAGAGGTTAAAGGGGGAATTCCTTTCTTAATCTCTGAAAAGCATTTCAGAAGATGGTGTAAGAGATAGACCTGCAACTGACGACTAGGTGGATATTTTGTACTCATGAGGAAACATCAGCTTAATATTTTTTCCTGTCTGTTTGAAGAGTCTCGAGTTCTACTATTCATGTAAACTTCTTTTTTCATTTTGTTGTTTCTTGCGTTTAGTTTAGAATTCGGTTCAATATCATCTATTCCTTCTGCGGATGTTAACAGCCTTAAATTATTTGATAATATATAGTCCAATTTGCAAGAGTGAGAATCGAACACTCTGGTATTCTTTAGAAGTGATTTTGAACTCAATTCTTTCAGGGGAGAATGGAGCTTTGAACAAACATCGCAAGTTAGTAGTCCTTTGAGCATTCTATTGGAAAGTGAAAACTAATAATATCTGCAAATTGAATTTCTTGTTTAATAAGCTTTCTTTCGCATGTTTTTTATTGTGTTTGTCAATTATGTCACGAAGATGTGCTGTATGAACTAAAATGCATGTGGATTATTTGATGTGCATTTTTTGTTTAAAAAGCTGCAAAAAATTTACTGATCAACCTCTGACATTAGCCTGCAAACAGATGGCATCTAGTGCTAAAACTTCATTGGCGTTGGCCATTCACAATTTTGTCCAGACATATGATCTCCTCAATACCACACAGTTTGTTATTTTTTCCGACTGAAAATGAATGGAAATAAGAATAATATTTATTGACGTGTGTGTTACCAATATTATTTGTAGAGGTCTGATCCTTTATTTTTTTCTAATTGATTGTAGTTACTGTCTGCTCTCGGGCAGTGAGTGCATTGTCTCTCCTTCGGGAGAGAAAAGGACATTTTGATATGGTTATAAGTGATGTCCACATGCCTGACATGGATGGATTTAAACTCCTTGAACACGTTGGACTGGAGATGGATCTTCCTGTAATAAGTGAGTAATAATCTGTTGTCTATTATCTCATAGTTGTCAGTGGACTATTTCACGGTGTGTTAACCATATTTTCTTATCTATGACCTGGATTTCTGTTTATAATAGTGATGTCTGCTGATTCAAGAACCTCTATGGTAATGAAAGGTGTCAAGCATGGTGCATGTGACTACCTAATTAAGCCTATTCGTTTTGAGGAATTGAAAAACATATGGCAACATGTCGTTAGGAAAAGGCGGAATGAGAACAAGGACCATGAGCAATCAGATAGTGTGGAAGAATCTGACCGGCTCAAACGAGGGAGTGATGATGCTGAGTACACGTCATCAGTTAACAATGTAGCTGATATCAGCTGGAAAGCTCGTAAAAAGAGAAGAGATGCTAAAGAAGATGTAGATGATGGTGATCTTGAAAATGAGGATTCTTCTATATCAAAAAAACCACGCGTAGTTTGGTCAGTTGAACTCCATCAACAGTTTGTGAATGCTGTTAATCAGCTTGGAATTGACAGTAAGAATTTCATCTCCGCTACCCTTAAAATTTTAAAATTATAGTTTAAACAGTTATGCACGACTCTCCTATTAAACTGTGTTGTGTTTGCTTGTTTGTAGAAGCTGTTCCTAAGAGAATCCTTGAGCTAATGAATGTTCCCAGCCTAACAAGAGAAAATGTTGCTAGCCACCTGCAGGTTTTTCTCCTCACCCAAATGCAACTTGATTTTTGTACAATTTATGTTTTATTTTTTATTTTAATTAATTATATTTATCTCAGCCTAGGGATACTGTGGTTACGATTTATTTTAAGTTATTGTGTTTTTTAATTTCTAAATTAGTCTGTCAGAAGAAAAAAATTGGGAGGATTAAGTTTCGTCTTTTTAACTCTGTAGATCAATGAACTGTGCTACGCAAAGAGCTAGATTCTTGGACCAAGCTTAGAACAAAAGTCACTCTCTCCGGAGCATAATGAAATCCCGCCGTTTCACGTTAACATTTTCATAACCATGCAGAAGATCAATTAAAATGGCGACTAAAGCTTTGAATGATTGATGTAAATCATTTTTTTAGTAATTTTCCTAACAGGAGGTGTTGAGAACCTATTCTAAAGTAATGAAAAATAATGATCCTGAAGATCAACCAGAACTCCAAGGATATGTAATTTCATAAGTCTTCAACTTAGGTATGAAGCATTCTGTGGTTGTTTCTTCTTCTTCTCTTGTGTCTATAGACAGGTAGGTCCTGCTTCGACGACTCTACACCGATTGGTCCTGGTGGGAGATGCCCCTTTTCCTGCTTTCAAGGACATGAGACTAACCTCTGTCAATTAACCTGTGAAATACCCCATTTATCAGCACGTAAAATAGTGTTCATCCATGTTTGGATTTATTTGTGGATGGAGAAGATTGGAGAACACTTTTCCTTGAAAAGCGTTAGAGTTAAATATACCTTTTAAGTTTTGTTTTTTAATTTTTTTCGCTTGTATTTAATTTGGTTAGTGCCTCTTAAATCACGTTGGCCTGGTATATTCCGGTATGCCCATTCATTTCACAAATGTAAATTATTGGAATTCTCAGACATTTATTATACTATGTGCTCAGATAGCAGTTATTCTGGGGCTCTCTTGACGTCTTAAAATGGCTCTGTCCTCTCCTCCAAAAAGTAGAAAGTTTTGTTAATAAGAATTCGTTACATCTTGATACTTCTCAATGAAATCAGCTTCATATGTATCTTTACAGTTCCAAGCATGCAATTATGTTGCATGTTGTCTAGACTGTACACTTAGCAGTTTATTTTCTAGGCTTGTGGGCATCCTCTGATCTTGCTTATGCTCTGTAAGCGACTTGATGACGCTTGGCAGCTGGTGCCCTATCTCCCCAAGCTCTCTAGTTTGACGATTTATGCATGGTGGCATTAGCTTTCCCAAAAAAAACTTCCTCGTGATGAACGCAGAAACAGAACATTATAATTAAAGGAAGATACTTTTTTTCACTGCCCCTAGGAGCAGTACAGGTTTTTGTTGATTACTTTGCCGTTAATGTGGCATCACTGGACCTTTGTGGTTAAGAAATCGGCCATACTTTCTCAAGACGTTGTCTTGGTTGTCACTTTGTTTGCCGTTCCTTTGGAAGCCTTATCAGCAGTTGCTGTGATTTTTTTGCTTTGACTTCTTCATTTTCTGTGGCCTTTATTGCTGGCCTTAACAGACGGCTTGGGCCGTCTACTGCTTCATTTAACTTTAAGCCTCTCGATCGTTCACAAAATTGTGCAGAAATACAGACTCTATCTGAAAAGGTTAAGTGGAGTAACTCAACACCATGGTGGAGTTCCGAATTCCTTTTGTGGCACTGTAGAAACAAGCACAAGAGTGGGTCCACTTGGCGGGGTTGATCTTCAATCTTTGGCTGCTTCGGGTCAAATTCCACCGCAGACGCTCGTGGCTCTGCACGCTGAGTTGCTAGGCAGGTCATTGAACAACGCAGTTTTGCCAACGCTCGAGCAGCCTGTCGCTCATGCTTCTCTCCAAGATCCGAAGCGCATGCCCGTTGACTATGGGGTACCCTTCAGCCACCCTCTGTTAAGCTGTCAGCCCAGCATAACGAAGCAGTTCCCTGAATCGGCCGTAGTCATCTCTCGATCTGAAGCCTGGGCGCCTGATCCTCTCAGCACGGATGGCATCAGTAATGCTGTCGAAATCAGTCCTCGGAAGAGCGATATGCTTGTTCAGTTGGTGCATCAGCAGCAGCAGCCGCAGCTACAACCACCAATCCCTGTTCTCCAAGAACACTATCAGGGAGTTGATGCGACAGCTTCTTGCCTAGTTGCTCCATCTCAGCCCTCTGCTGGTTTTCCGGGCGGCAGCACTCCTGTTCACATCGACCAGAACACGATGTTCATTCCCCCTGAATCATCGTCACCTAGCTTTCAAGTTGGGAGCATGTTCAACACCAACCATCTTCCCAGATGCAGCAAACCCAGCGAGATCACAGACCACAATCGTATTCCTTCGCAGTCAACTAGTCTAGCGATGGGTCCGGGTGGCATGGCTGGTGGCGACCTGGAGAGTGTGGCTCTGCCAGTCGGGCGCTTCGTCTCCGGATCACTCGCAGCTGCAGCGCCGTCCTGCTCGGTCCCTCTGGATACCAGCGGTTGCTGGGGAGTAGCGAGTCCTGCTCCTGCTGGTAGATCATCTGAGCTCGTGCCCGGATTGTCTGATCTTCCGCACTCCAGCCGGAAACCCGCGATGCTTTCGGACCGAGGACAGGGACGGACTCTAGGGTTCGTCGGCAGAGGCACTTACATTCCCAGCAGATTTGCAGTCGATGATATCGAGTCTCCGACAGACAGGCCGAGCCAGAAGGATCCTGGCTTTTCGGATGATGGAAGCAGGATCAAGCAGGAGATCTACCCCGACTTCGCCGAAGACCCTCTCACCGGAAGTGCAGGACTGCGTCACCATCCATCGGGTGACCTCATTTCATCCAAGCAGGTAATCTCTTCTTTCCATTTTATCCCATTTTTTCCAAAAATATAATCCCCAGATCATCTGCCATTTGCCTGATTTCTTTCCATACCCAAAGAACTAGAAACGAATCCCTCCTTTCTGAACCCCGTCTGATACCTTCTAACGAGCATCTTCGCTCTCCAGGGAGGGCCACCTGGGAGGAAGTGGCCGAACATGGGTGTGAATTAGAATGGTGATCGGCATTTTGCTGCGGAAGAACGCGCAAGCTCCTTCTGTATGTACAGGAAGATCTCTTTGCCCTTTATAGGCCATCTCTTTGCCCGATCTGCAAGGCGCCGCCTCGCAGCGGGGTGGAGGGCACGTCAAGGATCATCCCCAAGGGCTCCGGAATCTTTCTTTTCCGGGGAGTGACGCCACTGGCGTGCCGTCATCGCGCTGATTCAGGCGGGGGACGGAGGGGGACTCGCCGCCGTGGTTGCCCTCTGACGTCGTCACGATGTGGTACCTCCCGACGGGATTCGAAGCTTGGTCGTCGTCTTCGCCGTGGAGCTTCCCGGAACCCCCGCCGTGGGGTCCTCCGCCTCGCCGGGCCCGTGTCGGAACAACTCTGCCGTCTCCGGCGCCGAGATGCTGGGGGCTTTTCCTGGCATTAAAGATGCATCGCCTTCGGAGGAGGCGGGGCGGCGGCTTCGTCTTCCACCAACTGACGCCGCTGTTCTTCCTCGCAGCCGCTGGTTCCCTCCCTTCTTCCATGCACTCCTCCTTTTCCTTCAACAGCAACTGAACCTGGCTAGGAGATTACACCCAGAACCCTCTTGAGATGATTCCATGGATCCTGCAGGCCGGAGTGTCCGTACTCATCTCCATCATGCACCGGTTGATACAGCTTTGGAGGAACATACTCAGGCGCGAGAAGATGGGAGGCAGGACACTTCGAGTCTGGGGGTTCCCTCTCGGCGCCGGCGCCGGCGAGGTGAAGGAATTTCTGGAGGGCCACGCAGGAGTCGGGACCGTCTTCGCCCTCAAGTTCCGGCTCCCTAAGAACAGAGGCCGGAACTGGAGAGCCTACGCTGTTGTTCAGTTCACAGGACGGCGATTCGCCGAGATCATCCTGGCCAAGGCCTTGGGCGGGCTTATATATGGCGGGTTCGCGTTGAAAGCCGAGGAGATGGAGCGGGACATCGTGCCGAGGCCGAGGGAGCCCATGTTCGAGCTCCATGGGAGCACGCTACACCTCGGCTGCCTACTCTCCGACGACCGGCTGTCCGTGCTCCTCCCCTGCTCAGCCGTCAGGTTCAATTTCAGCCGAAATATGAGGAACATCGTCTTCTTCCTCTCGTGGGGAGGCCGCGACTACAAGCTCGAGTCCTCTTTCGAAAGCATCTGGGAAATCCAGCTCCACCACTCCCGAGAGCAGCGCAAAGACTTCCTGATGCTCCTGGTTTGCCCCCCCCCTCTCTCTCTCTCTCTCTCTCTCTCTGCGTGCTGAAGGTGGGGCTTGTCATTCTGCTGGAGGTTGTGGCTGCGCCTCGGATATACGTGCTGCCGCAGCATAGCTCTGGGACCGCTTACGAAGACCCTCGGTACAACTATTTCAAGGATCCTGATGATGATCGGTGGATAAGGGCGACCGATTTCACGCCGTCCTGCAGCATAGGGCAATCCTCCGCCTTCTGTCTGGAGCTCCCCTACGACTGCAGTCTCCCTGATATCTCTCAGATGTTCGCCTACTTCAAGGAGCTCGACTCTGACCTGCAGCTGGAGCCCGGTTCCTCCTACTCCCACGGCCGGGACCTCGTCCCCATCGTTGAACCCAGCCCCGGACTTCCGGTGCCGTACGGAGTTCTCTTCAAAGTCAACCACATGGTTCAGAACGGGACGCTCTCAGGGCCGACGCTCGACGACGAGTTCTTCGGGCTGCTGATCCCCGGGTTCGTCCCTCTCAGCTACATCGAGTATGCCCTGGAACGTCTCTCTTATTCGAAGACCTGCTGTTTTGCTCCCGCAAAGTGGCTGCGTGAGCAGTACGAGAAGCTTCGGGAGTCAAAGCAAGATACGATATCGGTAAGGATTTCTCTGCGGCCCGGCTTGGTCTACATCCACCGGGCTCACATCACCCCTTCGAAGGTTTACTTCTACGGGCCAGAGATCAACGTCTCCAACCGGGTCATCCGCCATTATAAGGACGACCTGGAGAACTTCATGCGGGTCTCCTTCGTCGACGAGGATGGAGAGAGGATGCGGTCCGTTGACTTATTGCCTCGCGTGATGTCTGAATCGCCCAACAGGCACACGGACGTCTACCGGAGGATACTGTCCACCCTGAAGAACGGCATAGCCTTCGGGGGGAAGAGGTTTGAATTTCTGGCCTTTTCTTCCAGCCAGCTGAAGGATAGCTCCGCGTGGATGTTCGCCTCCAGGCCGGGTCTCTGCGCCGCCGACATTAGGAGATGGATGGGCACCTTCAGCCACATCAGGAACGTCGCCAAGCACGCCGCCAGGCTGGGCCAGTCTTTCGGCTCGTCGACCGAGACCCTCGCCGTCGGCAAGCACGAGGTCGAGATGATCCCCGACGTGGAAAATGAGGCGGGTTATCTGTTCTCCGATGGGATCGGGAAGATATCGGCCGCATTTGCCAAGGAGGTCGCCGAGAAGTGCGGCCTGAGGATCTCGACGCCGTCGGCCTTCCAGATCAGGTATGGCGGCTTCAAAGGCGTCGTCGCCGTTGACCCGACCTCGAGGGTGAAGCTGTCCCTGCGGAAGAGCATGTCCAAGTTTGACTCGAACAACACGAAGCTGGACGTCTTGGCCTACAGCAAGCATCAGGCCTGCTATCTCAACCGCCAGCTGATCACCCTCCTGTCGACCCTCGGCGTCAGAGACCAGGTCTTCGAGAGGAAGCAGGAGGAGCTCGTGGCGCGGCTGGACGTAATGCTGACGGACCCGGTGAGATCCCTGGAGGTTCTCGACGCCATAAATCACGGGGAGATGGCGGGCATCCTCAAGGAGATGCTCTCCTGCGGGTACAGCCCGCGCGGGGAGCCCTTCCTGTCCATGATGCTCCGAACATTTAGGGCATGCAAGCTTTTTGAGCTGAGGACCAGGAGCAGAATCTTCATCCCCATGGGGAGATCCATGATGGGCTGCTTGGACGAGACCGGCACGCTGGAGTACGGCCAGGTGTTTGTCCAGGTTTCTTGTCATCGCGACGGGCAGCTCCGGGACGACGGTCTGCAGATGTTCAGCGAGAGCTCCGGCAGCGGCGGCCCCACCGGCCGGGTCGTCGTCACTGGGAAGTTGATCGTCTCCAAGAACCCCTGCCTCCACCCCGGCGACATCCGCACCCTGCTCGCCGTCGACGTCCCCGCCCTGCGCCACATGGTCGACTGCGTCGTCTTCCCGCAGAAGGGAAAGAGGTGATATAGAGATCGTTTCTCGGCATCTACTTTTTTTTTCTAATTTCATCCCTCGTTTCGATTTTATAGAATATCTCTGAAATCCGTTGACCACTGTCTTGTCGTAGGCCGCATCCGAATGAGTGTTCTGGGAGTGATCTGGACGGAGACGTCTATTTCGTGAGCTGGGATCCCGAGCTCATCCCCCCTCGTCAGGTTCCTCCCATGGATTACACCCCCGCTCCGCAGGACATCCTGAATCGTGACGTCACGATCGATGTACCGTCTCTCATCATTTCTGTCTTTTTTCTGCGTGCGTTGACTTGTGCCATCAGTCGGTGGAGTGGGGTACGATGAATCATGGGTCGGCCATCAGGGAGTTTACTTTTTGTGCGATCTCCTGCGCAGGATGTGCTAGTGTACTTCACGAATTACCTGGTCAACGATAGCCTAGGCGTCATCTCAAATGCCCACACGGTCTTCGCGGACAAGGAGCCGAGAATGGCCGAGAGCAACGCGTGCGTAGAGTTGGCAAAGCTGTTCTCGATCGCCGTTGACTTTCCCAAGACGGGCGTGCCGGCGGTGATCCCATCGCGCCTGACGGTGAAGGAATACCCCGACTTCATGGAGAAGCTCAACAAGGCCACCTACGAGTCGAAGCGCGTGATCGGGAAGCTCTTCAGGGCGGTCAGAGACCACGATCCCTCGGCCCTCCCGACGGAGTTCACCCGGAGGGACGCGGCGAGGTGCTACGACAGGGACATGGAAGTCAACGGCTTCAGGGACCATCTCAAGGACGCCGCCTTCTTTAAGGGGGCCTACGACCTCAAGCTGGGCAAACTTATGGACAACTACGAGATAAAGACCGAGGCGGAGATCCTCGTCGGGGGCGTTACGAAGGTGTCCAAGGCCTTTAACAGGTACAGGGACGGCGAGGCGGTCCGCCTGGCCGTGAAGTCACTGAGAAAGGAGGCGAGGAGTTGGTTCAACCGGGGGGACGGCGCTCGTGAGGACGAGGAAGACGACGATCCCTCGCTGGCGAAGGCGTCAGCTTGGTACCACGTGACCTACCACCCGGACTACTGGGGCTGCTACAACGAGGGCCCGGCCCGGCCGCACTTTCTCAGCTTCCCCTGGTGTGTCCACGAGAAGCTAGTCCTCATCAAGCAGATGAATGCCAGGCCGCTGGTCGGTTGAGCAGCTGCCAGCGAGGTTTGCGTCTTCTCTCGGGATGCAGCCTTGGCCTGATCCCTTATCTATCTATCTATTTATATGTACATCATGAATTCTTGTAGCTTATTGTGCTTTATGTTAGAATTTTTTTTGGGCTGCATACTGTCGCTGTACATGGGCAGTTATTGACGTAAATGAAATGATGTATAGAAGGATTCGTGTAGAAACCGTTTGACGGTTACAATCCCTTTGATAGAAAGAGTTGTAACCGTCAAGCCTCTCTTAGGGATATAAAATCAAAGGATTTGGTTTTTCAATCGGAATCTATTTTGGAGACCTTGTGCGTCCATCAGCAGAAAGATAATCCTCCAAGGATTAACAATTGCAGAAGACCAATCTCAATAGATTTCAGTATGCTTCTACTTCTAAATCTATTGAATCTCATCAATGGTATTATAGCCTTGTAATATTTCTTATTTTCTTTACAATTTTGGTCATTTTTTATTTCGTCGAGATTTAGATCTAAAAACGATTTTCGGAAGGAAGTTCCGGCCGATTTCATCAACCATAACTTTCCGTTTCGATTGATTTGGCTTCGGCTGATTGCGAAAACTTGATTCTGTGTCCGCCCATGATAGTTCGAGGGTGATTCGACTCTCATTTCCACGTTCGCAGAAACACCCGTTCTGCAGGTGATAGTTTGCGAAAACTAGGTTTTTTGTTTTTCGTTTTGGCGTAAATTGGCTTTATTATTAAATTTTTCTTAACTTTTACAATTATCTTAGCTGGTTAAGTTCTCGATTAATTTCTATGTGATCGGAGTTTCAATCTTGTCACTCCTACCCAATATTTTTTAACCAGCCATTACTTAGATGGGCTTGTGGACCCTTGCTTCTACTAGAGGAGGCCCATGCAGTCATTAGGTTGGGCCGAATGGTGACCCATTGGACGCAGGTGGTCTAGGCCGTAAAGGACGGCCCATAAGGGGCCATTAACAAGGCCAGCCCATAAGGGTCTGCCCAAGATAATTCCTTAAAGAGGGCCCTCTCTTGAGGAAGCCCACCAAGAGAATTTACTATATATAAATATATATATATATTACTTTTAATTTTAATTTATAATAATCGTGGTTATTTTTATTTAATTAAATTTTTTAATACTTAATTTTTGCATCCAAAGTTGTTGACTTAAATGTTAGCAATGTAATATGATTATCATATTAAAATATCAATCATTTAAGAAAACCTTAAAGTTATAATGTGCATATATTTATTTGAACATTTATTGGCCCAAAGGAAAATAAATGTTTGGCAAAATGTAATGCATATTTAGTTATTCAAACTTTGATATTAATCTAGTATTTTATTTGAAATGAACTTTAGTAATCAATATGTTGACAAATCAACTTATATTGTTAAATGTGTTTATTTTAAAATATTATGATGATTATGTGATATTATTCATGTAAATGCTTATTGCCCCAAAGGAAAATGAATATTTGGCCTAATAATAATCACACCAATTGTAGTAAATCTTATAATTATCAATTTTGATGAAAATATTAAGTCGGCTTAAAGGAAGTTTTATTATTTATCATCTTTGATTATTTAAGTTTGACTATCATGTCAAGAGGATCAATTACAAATTAATACATCATCCAAAGATGAGTATTAATGTCATGTTAGATCTCGAAATAGAAAATATTATTGTTTAAATTTTACCTTAATTTTATATTTTACTTATGTGAGTTATTTATTCTTTGTATAGGCTCAAAAAGTGATTTAGATGTCTGCACAAATTTAATTTCCATTCTGATGCTTAGTGGTACAAACTTTAAAAAATGAAAAGAACTTGTATTATTATATTTAGGTGCTTTAGATCTTGACTATGCCTTGTGGAATGATCAATTCACAGTCATTAAAAACTCTTTTTTCATAAAAAAAAAGAGGGCCTATGAAAATTGGGAGAGATCTAACAGCATGTGTTTAATGGTCATCAAATGCACCATTCTTGAATCCTTAAGGGATATCTTAACTAAAGAGACAACCAATGTCAACTTCTCATTCAAGAAATTGAGAAAAAGTATCATAAAGAGGATAGAACTGAGACTAATACTCTTATAAATCACCTTATTAATATGAAATATAAAAAAAAATGTAATATAAGAGAATACATAATGAAAATGTCTTACATTCGTTCCAAATTAAAGTCATTAAACTTAGAACTTCTAGAATAGTCTATCATTTACATGACTTTGAACTCTATTCTTGTGCAATTCACTCAATTTAAAGTGAGTTATAATTATCAAAAAGACCATTGGTCCCTCAACAAACTCATTTCACATTGTGTGTAAGAGGAAGAGAGATTGAAGTCAAAATAATGTGAAAGTGCTCATCTCACTATGACTTAATCGAAAAAGGTAAAGGATAAAGAAAAACACAAGGGCAAATGAATTGATGGTGGTCCATCTAAGAAGTAACAAAATGAAATACGTTGTTTGTTTTGTAAGGTTGGACACTTGAAGAAAGAATGTGTTAAACGTCTTGAGTGGTTCAAGAAGAAGGGTACATTTTTTTCTTTTATTTATTCAGAAGTTAATCTAGCTTCAGTACCAAGATACACATCATAGGTAGATTTTGGTGCCATTACTCATGTGAATGTATCTATGCAGGGTTGTCTCAACCATCGTAAGCTAAATGAAGATGAGCAATTTATCTATCAAAGTGACAACAATGTAAATAAAGTCGAGGTTGTTGATGTTTTTGAAGTTATTTTAAAAAATGGTTATCATTTGTACTTGAATTAGACTTTTATTGTATCATCATTTGGATGGAACTTGATTTCTATTTATGTTTTAGACAAATCTAGTTATCATTGTTTATTTGGAAATATAAAGTTCGATCTTTTTCAAAATTCAGTACTTATAGGTATTGGATGTTTAGGTACTTATGATAACTTATATTTTATTGATTCTAAAGACTCTTCAAAATAATCCTTCCAAATAAATTCTATTGGTACAAAATAAAAGTTAGGAAATGAGAATTTATCATCTTTATGACACATGAGGTTAGGTCACATTTCTCAAAAGAGAATTGAAAGACTCGTGTTAGAAGGAATTATTGATTCCCTTAATTTTAAAATTTTTGACACATGTGTCAAATGTATTAATAAAAAACGAACAAATATGTGGAAAATGGGTTTCAATCGAGCTTCACAAGTCTTGGAATTGATTCATACAAATATTTGTGGTCCATTCCCTACAGCATCTTAAAATGGGCAATAATATTTTATCACTTTCATTGATGATTATTCTCAATATAAGTATTTGTATCTCATTCATGAGAAATTTCAAGCATTAAATATGTTCAAAAATTATAAAACTGAAGTTGAGAATCAACTCAACAAAAGGATTAAGGTTATTAGATCTAACTATGGTAGTGAATACTATGATAAAAATGATAGATCAGGTGAACAATGTCTAAGACCTTTTACTAAATTTTTTGAAAAGTGTGAAATTATTCATCGATACATGATGTCAGGATCTCCTAGCATGAATGGTGTTGCTGAAAGACAAAACCGAACACTCAAAAATATGGTAAGAAGTATGATCAATTGAACTTCTTTACTTGAATCCCTTTGGGGTGAAGCACTAAAAACAACAACTTATTTAATTAATAGAGTACCGACAAAAGTAATAATGAAAACCCTTTATGAGTTTTAGATAGGTAAAAAACTTAGTTTAAAACATTTATGAGTTTGGAGTTGTCCTGTAGAAGTAAGACCTTATAAGCCTAATGAACGAAAACTTCACTCAATACATTAAGTTATTATTTTGTTGGTTATTCCAAACGATTTATAAGGAATATAAATTTTATGATCTCATTACTAAAACTATTTTTGAGACAGATAATATTATATTATTTGAGGATAACGAGTTTGTGAGGAAAGATAAGGTTAGAAATATTATCTTTGAGGAAGATTATTTGACAATATCTCTTGTTGTTTCTACAAATGATCAAGATAAAATACAACTACTTGATATTGTTAAAATAATAATTAATGAATGAGACAATACTCAAGAATCCTCAACTTTAAAAGTTCAAACTCAACAATCTCAAGAATCAATACCATTAAGGAGATTTACTAGAGAAAAAAAGAGTGTAATTTTAGATGATTACTTTGTATATCTTCATGAACATGAAGTAGATATTGAAGAAGATGATCTAATCAACTTTTTTCAGGCTATGGAAAACTCTAATTCTTAAAAGTAAATAAAAGTTATGAATGAAAAAATCAAATCCATAAAATACATTGATGTTTGGGATCTCATCTCGTTACCCAAAAGTGTGAAACTTATTATTTGTAAATGGATATTTAAAACTAAGAGGAATTCAAAAGGTAATAAGGAAAGATATAAAGCTCGTCTTGTCGCTAAAGGGTTTACTCAAAGGGAATGCATTAATTATAAAGAGACTTTTGTTCTAATTTCCACAAAAGACTCTTTTCAAATAATAATGACACTAGTTGCTCATTATAATGTTGAGTTTCATCAAATAGATGTGAAGACGACTTTTCTAAATAGAGATATTGAGGAAACCATATATATGATGCAACCTGAAAAACTTGAATATAAAAACTCAATAGAATTAGTTTATAAATTTAAAAAAATTATATATGGACTCAAGTAAGCTTCTCGTTAGTGGTATTACAAATTTCATCAAGTTATCACTTCATATGGCTTTGAAATGAATAAAGTTGATGATTGTGTACATCATAAGTTTATTGGGAGTAGATACATATTTTTGGTTTTGTATGTGGATAATATTTTGCTTGTATATAATGATATGGGCCTATTAAGTGAAACTAAATCATTCTTATCGAGAAAATTTGAGATGAAGGATCTTAGTGAAGTCTCATTTATTTTAAGTATACAGATACATTGATATCATCCTCAAAATATTCTAAGGTTATCACAAAAGGCCTATATTGAGAAAATTCTCAAAAGGTTTAGCATGCAAAATTGTAAACTAGAAAATACCCCCATAGTTAGATGAGACAAATTATGTCTCAGTCAATGCCCTAAAAATGATCACGAAATAAAAGTAATACACAAAATTTCTTATGCATCGGATATAGGATGTATAATATATACCCAAGTCTGTACATGTCCAGACATTGTGTATATTATTAGGATGTTAGGTAGACATTTAAGTAATCTAAGCATGGATCACTAAATAGTAGCAAAGAGAGTCATGCGTTATTTGCAAAGAACTAAGGACTATATGCTCATATATAAGAGGTCAGATCAATTAGAGATCATTGGTTACACTAATTCTGACTTTGCCAGATGTTAAGACTCACGAAGATCTACATTAGGTTTTATATTTCTATTAGTCAGAGGAGCCATCTTATGGAGAAGCACAAAATAATCGCTTATAGCCTCATATACAATGACTATAGAATATATCGCAATGTATGAGGCATCCAATCAAGCATTATAGTTAAAGAACTTTGTCACTAGGTTTCAAATCGTGAGTGGTATTTAGAAACCTCTGAAGATATATTATGACAATAAGTCAGCCGTACTATTCTCTAATAATAATAAGAGCTTGACAAAGTTTAAACATATAAACATTAAGTATTTAGTTGTCATGGACATGATTCAAAATAAAGAAGTGTCTATAGAGCACATTAGAACAAACTCGATGATTACAGATCCACTCACTAAAAGCTTATTGCCTAAAGTATTTATATAGAACATACCACTCACTTGAGAGTTCTTCTTTATGAAGAATTGTAAGTTTGAGTGAGAGTTTATGTTTGATGCTTTCAATTGTAGACATATAAATATTTCTATAGAATTGAAGATCATATTTAGTTTATCCATTTTAAATGTTGATCTCCATAAAGTAGGATTTGTTAGAAATATTCAAATTTAATCATATTTTGGAATTTTCATGCTACACATACATATTTGATCTATGTCATTCATCATAAGAACATATGTGATTGGTGTGGCTTAATTGCATAAAAGTACAATAAAAGTTGTTGCAATCTTATATTTATATGTTGATGAATGAGATTGATGTATTTGTTATATATATATATATATATATATATATATATTAATAACTAGATTTTTGAACTCATAAAGATTAAATATACAAATCACTAGATGGTCATAATATGTAGTCTAAGTGAGAGATTGTTAGAATTTCTTTCGGGCTACATGTTGTCGCTGTACATGGATGGTTATTGAGACAAATGAAACAATATATGAAGGGATTTGTGTAAAAATCGTTTGACGGTTGTAATCCCTTTGATGTAAAAAGTTACAACCGTCAAACCTCTCTTGGGGCTATAAAATCAAAGGGTTTGGTCCCTCAATTAGAATCTGTTTTGGAAACCTTATGCGTCCAATCTCGATAAATTTCTGTATGCTTCCGCCTCTAAATCTAGAGAATTCCATCACTCTATCCTTTGGAGTGAACATCATGCCGGTGAAGGGATGTGAAGGGATGTGAAAGAATGGGGGGAGGCTATGGACACTTAGGAGGGTGGCAGATGACGGGCCTTGAGCTGCGCGGGGGGATGATGCTAGCAGGAGGTGAGGAGAGAGAACTCGACGTGGAGGCGGATCTTGCCCTGTTGCTGGGCGAGCCCGGCACCGGTGACGACCCAGAAGCCGGGGGAGTCCTGAGGGCCCTTGCAGAGCTCGGCGGTGTCCACGAATTTCAGGAGCCTCTGCGCGAACACCGGAACCGGGGGGCCGCCGGGGAAGACGGCGGAATCGATCACCGCCGGCACCGGCGTGCCCCTCTCGGCGCCGCTGACAGCGGAGAACACTCCCAGTCGTTGCGACAGCTGGGAAGAGTGCGGCGCGTTCCGCTCCCACCTCGAGCTGCGGATCGTGCAGCCGGGGACCTCCGCGAAGAGGAGCCGAAGGTGGAGCACAGTCTTGGACTCGCGGGCCGCCACGTGGAGCTGCGCGCCGGTGACGATGAAGGCGCCGCCGCCCCACCGGGGGTCGTACTGCACCGGCGCGGTGCACACGTGGGAGAACATCTTCCACTTCACCGCCTCGTCGTACGCCCCGTCGGGGATCTCCTCGGAGCCTCTCCACCGCATCTGGCCCTCCACCCCGAGGAACGACGGCGCCGTGAACAGGTGCTGGAGATGAACAGCCAACCTGCGCTTCGATACACACACATTCAGCCATCATCTCCATTTATATACTACAGGAAAACCTTGTCGGTTCGTTCTACAGCCGACCTGTCGTTCTTCTTTCCCTCGAGGTGAAGCCTCATCCCTGTCACGGGTCTCCTTCCCACGACCACCTGAGGCCACAGAGGAGGTGAGATCTCTGCGCTTGTTGGGGAGGGGTAGGTGGGGAAGACGAGTGGCTGGCTGGCTACCTTGGATGTGTTTATGTGGAGCTTGGGCCCCATCAAGCAGAACTGCAGTGCCGTCTTTGCGAGGGACCTGTTGGAGCTTGGGCCCAGCGGATGGTCATTCAGCATGGGAGCCCATGCCTTGTGGCACTGGAACTCCAGGAAGTATTCGAGATCCGCGATCGACGGCTTATCTGAGAAGGAAAAAGGGGAAAAAAGGGGGAAAGAGGTGGTCTCAGTTCGTCAGCGTTTTCCTCAGGTAAACACCTCAACTTCGACGCCATTGATTAAAACTAGTCGTTCATCATGATGTGGGTTCTTTCAGGGGATGCTCTTTGACTGTGTTGTCACTGTTTTGATGTCATTTTTGCGATGACGACGACGATGATGATGATGATGATGTCCAGCTTGTTAGTTCGAGAAGTCGCAAAAAAATGGTTTTTTTTACTAAATAGGGCGGCGAAAGTTTCTGAAAGTAGAATTTTCCGTAGTATTTTACAGGGACGACCCTTGTGATTATGTCGCATGGAGGTTAGGTCTTTGGTAAGGAAGGGAGACGTACAGCGGAGGTAGAGGTTGATGGCGTGGAACAGGAAGCCCTTGCCCGGGACGTCCTTGAGGAGGGAGGTGACGGGGAGGAGGGTGAAGTTTATCACGTCCGGCGTCGACGAGACCGTGGGGAGCCACTCGCAGTGGCTGCTCACGGAGGTGTCCCCACCTCTCTTCGAGCAGATGACCGTGATGCCCTAGGGGAACAGGAAACAGGAAGCAGTTAGAGAGAAGATGATGCCAAAACGATGGAACAGTGGGAGGAAACCGTGAGGCTTTCGGACTGTCGAAGGCTACTCGAAGATTCGGAATTCAATGGAGTTGAGTTCTTGGGTTCTGGCTTACCGACTTGCTAGAAAACGAAGTGAAGCCTTCTGGCAGCACGGGTTGCGGGGTGAACACGTTGAAAGCCTCCGGAACCTGTGTGAATCCGTCAGCCGGCTCAATTGTGGAGCATTAAGCGTATGGACAGAAGGGCCTCCTCTCTCTCTCTCTCTCTCTCTCTCTCTCTCTACACCGATGCGGGAATAGGAGAAAAAAGAGCACGGGAGGAGGAGCTTGCAGTAACCTTGGGCCGGTTTTCCTTGGCCCTCATGTGGAGGGATGGAAGCGTGCAGGAACCGGTGAAGAGCTGATCCCCGAGCATATCCAAATGATCTTTGATCTCCGACGGCGGAAGGTCGGAGGACTTGTCCTGCCTCACCACCACCACGTCTTGCCCTCCGGCGCTCAACCCCACGACGACGTGGGTTCCATAGTTCTCAATGAACCTGCACCGCGCAATCCCAATCTATAAGATCGATAGGTAATTAAAGCTGCGCGCGCGCGCGAGAGAGAGAGAGAGAGAGAGAGAGAGAGAGAGAGAGAGAGAGATGATGATGATGATGATGATGACGACGCGATAAGCAATAAAAAAGAGGCCATGACGCAACTTGGGGGTCGTTGATTCTGTAAGGACGGAGTTATTTCTCGAACCAAAGGATGACCAATCACGCCAGACAGAGAGAAGCTCGGTCGTTAGTTGGACCGCGTTGACTTTGCCAACACAGAAACAACAGCGCATCCACACATTACGTGTTCATGATCCTTCAGTCTTCGCCGGCTCCGGGCGAGCGCTATTGACGGAGAGCAGGAGGCGGGCAGGACGCACCTGGTAAGCGCGGCAGGGTCCCAGGCGGGGGGGACGGCGTCGGAGACATGGTCGGCGAGGGTGAAGGACGGCCGGTCGATGCGGAGGTTGAAGAGGGAGATGTAAAAGCCGTCGAGGGCCAGGCACTTGGTCTGCGCGGCGTCGCGGGCCCAGTTGCAGCCGTTGAAGTAGAACATCGAGTTGAAGAGCCCGGAGGGGATCTTCCCTGCCAGCGAGCTCCTCCGGTTGATCAGCTCCGACATCTGCAATTCAGTCGTCCAACCATGATCACCCACCCGTCTCATTCTCCCAGTTCAATGGAGTGGAAAGAGCAAGACCCCAGCTCGGCCATATGGGTCCTGGCTGTGATGAAGCTCGCCATATGGGTACTGTTCGCCATCGGGATACGACTTGAGGTCATGACAAAGATTCGAGTTTGATCATCCGGGTGGAAGAGAACATCCGGTTTCTCCCAAAGTCCACCAGTACTAAGTAGAATGTCTCAGTTTAACTAGTCAACTAGAGTGCTCCTTTCGAACCTACCAGAAGCTAATAGGAAAAAGAGAGACCCCACTTATTCCAACTTGATAATCCGCAAGGTTATCTCGACACTCCATTGCCGCGTTGGTGTAGGGGGGAGGGGAAGGTTTCGAATCCGCGAGGGACCTTCTCCATAATCTGGAGAAACCCGGAAGGCTAGGAAGAACACGGCTTCCTCAGCAAAATACTCGAGTTGGTTTAGGATTCCTGCCGGAAAATCGAACTTGCAAGCTCTCAATGGACGGAAATCTTCAGGAATCGATAATCATAGAAGAAGAGAAAAGCCCAGAGAGGACTGGTCATTAGAGGATTGGGCAGCCGGAAGATGCTTAAAGAAACGAGGGCATGCAATCAATTCCGTTCTTCACTTTCAGCAGAAGGCTCGTGAACGGTGACCTAATCTGGGTCTTCACCGGAGCCGGCTGTTGGCCGGGAAGAGGGGGGAGGGGGGGGAGATGGGGGTGCAATCCTCTATCTCCGGAAATTTTAGGTCTAGGATTTCGACATAAGAGGAGGGAGGAGGCCCAGAGACCGATTAGTAGCCGCTGGAAGGACCCATATATGGTAACTTTGATCTACCTGAGCAAACTCGAGTACGTCTGACTGGTATCGGATGCGCTCGCCCTTATCGCACTTGATATCGACGGAGGCGCCGTGAACAGCTCCGAAGCCTGGGACATGGAGCTCCCTGGTCTCCTTGCTGAGCAGGACTAGACTCTCCTTCCCCTTGCAGTTCTTGGCCCTGAAATCTCTCGTCACGTCGAATCCCCTACCCAAGCACTTTAGCGCTCTCTCCACAACCTCTTCCCCCATCTTTCCTCCTCTTCCCCCCCTCCTCTCTCTCTCTCTCTCTCTCTCTCTCTCTCTCTCTCTCTCTCTCTCTCTCTCTCTCTCAAGGGAAGAAGGGCAGGAGGGAGTCGCCGTGTGTGTAGTAGATCTTCGCCGAGCCCCGTGGAGAGATAGAGTTTATAACATGAGCGGGGATCCCTCGTGATACATGGTGTGGTGGGAAGGAAGAGGACGAAGAGGAAGGTACCATTTCTTTTCTCGATCTTGCCCTCCTCAGTCATGACGACCGGCCTCCGGTAAAACTCTTTTTTCTGCTCCCCCGGTCGTCCACGCGCGCTCTCGGCGTTCTCATTTGCACAATCCTTGTGAGGGAATGAGGGACGTGCCACCAGCTTGTATGGCAGACTTCGTCACAATTGAGGGGGACAGCTACGCGTTTTATGGTTTTCATGAGCTAGTGGCCCAACCACGGCAGAACGCAGCGGTCATTCCTCTCTCTCTCTCTCTCTCTCTCTCCCATCAGAGTCAGAAGGGAGAGAGAGAGAGAGAAACAGACAGCGTTTCAATCGTAACACAAGACCAAGTCAAAATGTACAAAACGGACCGATGCCAACCGCCCACATAAATGAGGGTGGGCGGGGCGGTGGTTAAACAAGTAATTCTATATAGTCTTTAAACAATTTTCTACCTAAAATAACAAATCAATAAAAAATTTGAAGCACCTTCTTAAGCCGCGATTGAAAGACATGAGATACCCAACTATATTTGACCCCGTCAATCACCTTCCGTATCCCTCTCTCTCCCTCTGCCCCTCTCTCTCTCTAAAATCGTCTACTCTCTCTTTCTCCCTCCTTCTCTCTAAGATCACTGCATGGAGACTGACGGGCCTCTTTTGGCCCTCAGAGAACCAGTTTGAAGCCTGTTTTTGGTTCTTTTATCTGGATCCAAGCCCCCCGCTGAGGATGGAGTCAGGTCAGAGGGTTCCTGCCCTCCTATTGGCCCCACCGTGCGGTGAATGTAAGCCCGATGAGGCGTGAACCGATCGCCGTCTTCTCGCCGGCGATGAAGAAGATGCCGGCGAGACGACAAAGGGGGAAGGGTCTCCGCCGCGGTGGAGTCCTTTCCATCCCACGACCGGTAGAACTAGTCGTGAGTGGCAGGCCGCAAAAGAAGACTTCAGTGGGAAGCGAGAAATTCAACTCCATCCACTGTGGGAACTCGGGAAAAAATCATGGCGGAACCACTCACTAAAGTCAAACATAGATGGGTAGCAAGTTAACCGTTCTCAACTTATACTTATCCGTGTACCCTCGTTGACGTTCGTATTTTGGAGGAGAGAGAGAGAGAGAGAGAGAGAGTTTACTTCTCTACATCAGCGTCTAAAGTCAACAGTGCATTCTGATGTGTTCTCAGGGAGTGTTGAATTCCAAGTAGAAATAATGAATAAATAATAATTTCTTATTCATCTTTTTAACTACATGAGGATCTTTTTACAGTTATTAATTAGAACTACTAATAAAAAGCTCTAGTTGACCATATATTAGTTTCGTATAATAACTTGCAAAATCCTTTTTGCAAGTTTAGTTTAGAAACGGGTTTTTTAACTTAGTTTAGAAATTTGGTTATCGTTTTCTGATGGAGAAAACTTCCACGAACTAAAGCTTACAAGTGATATCCCTCGAAGCCTCAGACACTTACTGAAGTTTTCCTAAAATAGCAAAGAAGTCTGCATAATTTCACGTCTCTTTCCGAACGCAAACGGTTGGTCTTCTCGGGCGGGAAGGTACACACCGTGTCAACTCTGCAGGCTGCAGGCGGAGGAGGGTCAACCCCTTCTGGAGAGCGGATCTCGGGAGATATCAAACGGGATCATAAGCCCACATCTGTGCGTGCATGTGTGTGTGTGTCTCTCTCTCTCTCTCGCTCTCTCTCTCTCTCTCTCTCTCTCTCTCTCTCTCTCTCTCTCTCTCTCTCTCTCTCTCTCTGCCTGCGTTTTGGCTCCCTCCCTCTCTTTAAGAACACAAACCGTTGGTCTTCGCTTGCCGGAAGGCATACAGCGTGTCAACTCTGCAGGTGGCGAAGGGCAACCCCATCTAGAGAGAGAAAGGATATCGGGAGAGGTCAGACGGAGTCATAACTCTCTCTCTCTCTCTCTCTCTCTCTCTCTCTCTCTCTCTCTCTCTCTCTCTCTCTCTCTCTCTCTGTGTGTTTTGGCTCCCTCCCTCTCTTTTAGAACACAAACCGTTGGTCTTCGCTTGCCGGAAGGCATACAGCGTGTCAACTCTGCAGGTGGCGAAGGGCAACCCCATCTAGAGAGAGAAAGGATATCGGGAGAGGTCAGACGGAGTCATAACCCTCCCTCCTCCCTCCCTACCAAGAGGAAGATGAATGAAAAGGAAGAGTTTTGGTGAATCGACGCGTTTGTGCAACCCACGGCCCAACCCGGGCGGTGGTGAATCAGACCGTTTCTCAGTAGCGCAAGTAGCAGGAATTCTACACGAATTCATGCCGTCAGCTATATTACAACTATATACCACCTGAACGAACCCCACCCCCCCCCCAGCTAATGAAAACCCTAACCTGATCGAGGAGAGGAAGGAAGAAAAAAGAACGTGGGGAGAACGAGCTACCCTACCAATAATCTCGAGCAGGGCCACCACCGAGGCGTCCGCCTCCGGGGGGGATCCTCTTTCTCCGGTCATTCTGCGAACCAGCTCGCAGAGGAAGACGGCCACCGGCCGGCCCCCCTTCCTTCTCAGATGAGGGGCAGAGAGCCGCTGGGCTCCTGCTGCGAGACGGAGGCGAGGCCCTGCAACAGCCTCACGATCTCCGCGGTGTCGTCGAGGTAGTATTTGGCCATGCTGGGCTTGCGCCCCACCGTGCAGGCGAACACCTCCGCCGTCGGGGCCAGGGAGGAGTCGGCGGCGGCGGTGCTGATGACCTCGAACATGTCCTCGTCGGACCGGTCGTCCCCAATGCAGAGCACCAGGTCCGGCACCATGGACCTCTCCCGCATGGTGGAGAGCAGCCGTTCCGCTACCAGCCCCTTGCTCACGCCCTACGCAAAAAGCGAGGAGGAGGAGAAGAAGAAGCCCACGGGCGGCGGTTAGGTCAATGGCCGGACGAGGGGAAGGAACCGGAGAGGGAGCAGCAGCAGCCGGTACCACTCACCCGTGGTTTCACCTCGACGAAGTGCTGGCCGCCCTTGACGGAGACTGGTTCGTTCGCGAGGACGCTCTCGAGGTGGTCGAGGAGCTCCTTGGCCTGGCACGAACCGAAGTCCGGGTCGGCGTCCTCGTAGGACCAGACGAGCGAGGTCTCCTTGTCCTCAATGGTGGAGCCGTCCGTGGTCTCGGTGTACAGCTTCATCACCGGCTCTGCGATCTGCATCCAGCTGCAGTCCGCCGCCGGGACACACGTCTCCCACTCCGCCTCCCTCTTCAACCTGCGCCGTCAACGGAACCTCTCGTAACACTGGCGGCGCCGCCAATAACAGAGAAGGGGTTTGGCGAGCTTACTGTACCGACCTGAGGAAGTAGCCGTGTTCGGCGGCCAGCCCGAGCTTCTCGCAGGGGGAGAACCACTCGCTCAAGGTGCCCCTGCTCCTGGCGCTGACGAGGAACACCACGTTGTTCTTGTCGCGGCAGAGGGCGTTGAGGATGTCGATGGACTTGGCGCTGGGGCTCTTATCGATGGAGGCCTGCGGCATCAGCGTCCCGTCGTAGTCGAGGAGGATGGCGCGCACGCTGGTCCTCCGGTAGGCGGAGACGATGTGCTCCATGGAGAGCTTCCTGAAGTTGGGGTCGAGGGCCACCACGCGGAAGCCCAGCCCGAAGCCGATCCCCCAGCAGCGCCGCCGCGCGTGGTCTCTGCAGGTCCTCTGCAAATCCTGCAGGAAGCTCCGAGCCCAGTAGCCCACATCGTGTGTGCTGACGTACCGGTAGTGCTTCTCGTGCCGCAGCTGCTTCTCCGACTCGGCCGTCTCCAGGGCGGAGATCATCGCCTCCGACACCGCGTCGACGTTCCAGGGGTTGACCCGGATGGCGCCGCTCAGAGACGGGGAGCACCCGACGAACTCCGAGACCACCAGCATGCTCTTCTTCGGGGCGGCGCCACCCAGCAGCTTGTCCAGCTTCTCGCTGCCCTGCCGGGCGATGATGTACTCGTAGGGGATGAGGTTCATGCCGTCCCTCACCGCCGTCACCAGGCAGCACTCCGCCACCGCGTAGTAGGCCATCCTCTCTGAGAACTGCAGGGGC